>JAPMOQ010026410.1:614379-650514 GCA_026543055.1 Argiope trifasciata | reverse complement strand
ATTTGCATAACTTCATACAAAGACAGAGAAATTTGATGGGGAGCATACTTTTCATGGTTCTGGAAAGGGTTAAAAGAGAATTTTGTGTCAAAAAAAATAATTTCAGGAATTTGTAACAAATACGATTAATTACTTCTCTTTATAATACAATTAAATATGTGTTTTAACAGATAATTATTTCAGATTTTTGTTGTTTTACTTTAATTGTTTCGAGTTTTCATACTTTAATTTAGTTAAAACTTTCTGGAATAATTAATTCAAATCCTCTCATTGCTTCGCAATTGATACTGATCCTTTTCAACTATAGTTTAATAAGTTATTTTTATCTTAGATGAATTTAAAAGTAACTGAGGATTTAATTTTTGATTTTAAAATCTCATGAAGAAAACATTGCGAAAAGAATGAATGAATAATATATAAAATGAATCACATTTTTACTGGATAGATTGCTTGATTTCTAATAGCGAACTTTAATATAACATATTTGATGAAAATTAATACTTACAGGTAACTTCTCTGTAAATTTTAATAATTAAAAACAAATCGAGATTTTAGAAATTTTTTTGGTGATAACTTCCGAAAATATTATTACACGAAAGCGATTTTAAACACATCATCTTAAAATTAATGTAGGGAAAGCTGGCAACAACCTTGCATTGTACTATGAGTTGATATTTTTACTCGAATCGTCTTTTGACAACCTAATAAAGCTAGTCCAAGGGGCAAATCATTGACTTCATGCACTAGAAAAATTGTCATCTATAAAAGAAGATATTTGATAGGAAAAAGTGGAATTTTAATATTGAAGAGATCCTTAAAATGATTCCAAATCCAGTGGACTATCCGGCTAATTCGCGCAACTGACTATCACTGCTTTTTAGCATATTTAAAATCCACTCTTCTTCCAGTTCTAAACTTTACTATAGACATTTTTTTTATATATAAACTGCGTTTGGGCCATCATTTCTCTTTATTTTTGCCCAATTTCAAATTTTTAAAAACATATTTCGTTTTTTAAAATACTTTGTACTGATTTTGTTTCTCCTGCATGTTAGATGCATTTTATAAATTTTAAATACTTTCATTTATGTATATAGATTCCACATTTAATATTATGTGAATATTATTTATACTTTTTTTATGTTACCGATTTCTTACATTATTTTATTTCCTCCCATTCTCGGCCGTGTAGTTTGTATCAGTTATAAATGTCTGCTCACCTAATCATAGCAGTTTTGCATCTTTCGGGAAATAAAATATTATTATTACCCCCCAAAAATATTATAAAATAAAAATTGATCATTATTTTAAATAAGTGAAGAATTATCCTTAAATTTAGATTAGTAACTAATTTCATTGATGAAAAATGAACTATTTTACATTCAATATGGAAGTATTAATCAATTTATTACAAGAATCATAGCAAATTAATATAATTCGTGATAAATAATTTTCAAAATTATTTGGCAACTGGGCTATAATTTATTTCTAAAGTCGCCTTTGAAAAGGAGTACAAAAACAATTTGAAACAAGGAACAGAAATATACACCTGTGTTTATGGCATTAGAAAACTTGCATTCCAACAATCTTCATATTTAAGTAGCGAATTCCATAACATTATTTTTAGATACTGCAGGGAAGTATTCTAATGCTACAAAATCCGATGTCTATAGTTATTGTAAACGAATCTTCTGGTTTAAATTATAATTACAAATTATTCACTCTGAAATAAATCTCCAATAACAAATTTAGATCCCATACTTTTAATAGTATAATTAGGTACAACTGCTTACAGAAAAAAAATCTGACTGCACATGAGCTATATAATATGGTAGATAAAATATTTATTTAATGAAAAGTTTATTCACTATGGAATAAGACATGGATTTAAATCGTTTGCAAAAAAAAAAGCATTTACATAAGATTTTCCTTATTTGTTTTAAACTCTTTCCATTGATCAAATGCACCTTAACTGATAACAAACTCATTATTAATCTCATTTGCAGAAATAAAACGAAATGTAAAATCTGTTGCCATACAGAATTCGGTAAATTTTAGAATTTTCTTTGGTTGTTTTACATTTATACTTTGTGTTGAAAAAGCATTTCAATTTAAAAAAGACAATTTAACAAATATCTAATCAGCACTAATGTATTTAGATGGCATATTATGACTTTTTCTTTAATACGATGATTCAGGAAATTTATTTATTTAGATTGGATTTCATCTCTTTTCGGGCTGTAAATCAAGTAAATTAAAACTGATTTTCTAAAATTTAAAAGAAAAGGATAATTTCTGACATTCTAATAAGCTGGACTTTGTTTTCTGCAATATAAGATCAGCATTTATTGAACAGAATAATTCTCCATTTAATGTCTTAACATAATTTAACTAAATGAAGTGTGACATTATTCAAGCAAAAAATTCAGAAATAAAATTCTTAAAATCTGAAATCAGAAAAGAAGACTACCCTAAGCTCAATAAAAATTTATTTCAAGGTTATCAGTGATTTAATTTATACAAACATTTTACATTCAGGTTTTGACCTAATGAAGGAACATAACAGTTACAATATACATTAAATAAACCCCAAATCATTGTTTTTTAAAGACAAAAACAAATAAACACTTTACAGAAACACAAATAAATTAATTCATAATAATTATTGCATTGAATGATGAACTTCTACAAATTCAGCGCATAATAGAAACACATTAGTAAAAGTAAGAACTGCAAAGCATACGTACTCATACCAGTTAATACATGTCATAATTTCATTAAGTAAAGTAGAAAAATAATTTTGTACAATGTAGAAATACACAAACACATTTAGGGAAGAAAATGTTATTAAACTACTACATGCAAAAAGTGTAAATGTCAATAAATCATTAAAAAATGTAAATACCTATCTTTACAATCTATTTAGAATCTCGTTTCAGACCAGAAGCTTTTATCGTTTAAAACATTGTAAAAATCTCTGCTCATTATGTGCAAAAGAAATTTTTTTTGCCTTTATTTTATCATTTTGTTACAATGGTTTTATTAAAAGAACATTATTTCTTTGTAGAAACAAACACTAATTAATTCATAAGTATTAAACAGAAATAAAATACTAATTAGGAAGCAGCAAGCAGTGCAAATTTTGAATTCATTTCCTCTTCCAATTTTCAAAACAAGATACTTATTATTCCTATTACTTAAAAGATGTAAAAGAATATTATATGGCATATTCTAATAAGTATTATGTAGCATTAAATGAAACATGTATTAAATAACATAATTAAGCGCTACTTTTTACGAAAGGAAGCTTCATATGTCGAATATATTATTAAGATTTTTTTAATTCTTATTTAAATGTAATTAAAAAATTTAGAACAATTTAGTTTCAATAAATTTAAAAACCCAATCTTAGAATATTCAAAGACAAAAAATTAAATTATCCTGAAAACTTGATTAAGATTTAAATTCTCCTCAACTTGAAGACAGCCTTCTTTATCTTAGATATACTGTGTCTGATTATATAACAAAGGAATTTCACAAAAAAATTATAATTCATGTTAAACATGTATATTAGTTTATTCAAAAGCCATGTTTTCATTCAATAAAGTTGAAAGCACTGGTTTTTCGATGGATCTGAAAGAAAAAAGATAAAACATATAAAATGACTTAAAAGATTGAGAGATTTAACTACTAGATGAAAAAATGAAGCTTTTGTTTATATACCTAAAATTCCTAATTAGCAACATTTTATGAAAGATTTTGAAGCAATTTGATATTCTTATGCAACATTAATCTGACTTGAACGAACTCAAAGTTAAGACATAACTAAGGTAAATCGAATTTCTGAGAAGAATTTTAACCGAACGTCAAATTACTTTGTCCAGGGATTTTGGGAGTTTTATCGTTCAGTCGAACTCTGAAATATTTTCTGGAGGATGAAATACTACTGCAATAAAATTGGTAAAATTATTATTTTTTACAATATTTTAAAATTTCATTATTAATTATCCAATTTATATTTTTTTTTTCCTAATACATTACTAAAAGCTCTCTGTGGTGATAAATTTAAGAAATCTTTTTCATAATATTCCATAGTAATAATTAAAAGAATTATTAAAAATAAAATTTAAAAAATAGGCGATAAAAAAGGTTGCCATATTTGGCGACTTATCCCCCGCAAAATGATACAATTTGACACGAATGTTCGCAAACATTATTCAAAACTCCTGACAAACATATCGTTTAGATATAAATACGAAATTTGGTACATAATTACTTCTTGAATAATAGATACTCTCCAGAAAAGGTTTTAAAAAAATTTATTTCAAACTATTTTACTTAAAAATTGATAAACATTTTAACGTTTTTTTTCTTTCTTTCTAAATAGTGATAGTGCATATTATTGCAGAAGAATCATTGTTACATAGCGGTTATAAAAAAATTTCAATTCTATGAATTCCTTTTATTTGTAATTTTGTAGCAACAATAATGTTATGTTTTAAGAAAATTAATTTATATTCACAAGCATCCTGATATCATTAAAATACGTTTCTACTTGCGCAATATCGCAACTGTTAAAATATAAAAGTGTATTAATTTATTTTTTTGCTTATTATTTAATACACATCCGTACCGTTCATCCGATAGCGATAAAATTCTGTCAACTTATTGCTGGAGCTTGCGTGGTGATTATAGGCATAGTACAACTATTATCATTTATTTTGTACACAATAAAATTTACAAACAAATCGTTTCATGCGTCGCTATGATTCAACATTGTTTGAAAAATGATAAAAGACAAATAATAAACGGAATATGTCATTCAGAGTAATTCGCACATAAAATAAAAAAATTGTCATTATGGTCAATCAATATGAGTGAAATGAAATCGGTAATATTTCGAGCATATTTAGATATTTTACCCTTCTCTTGTTGTTAATGAATAGTTATCTACACAAGATACTGTCCTTTTGTGTGTATATTTGGCTGCTGCAAACTACAATCATTATCCAGTTTATCTCACACATGCAAAGTAGTTTTAAAAATAAAATAAACCCCGAAACATGATCAAGCTAGGATGTTTCTGATTAGATATTCAATTCTTCATATGCCTTTTTTATTAGTATTGCTAAGTATATTATTTATCACTTAAGGTTTTCTTTAAAAAAAAAAGGTAATTAAAAATTATCGACTAGGATGCTATAAGCGTCAAGATTTTATGGATAATTTTACTGATGAAATTGTTCTATGAAATGAATGATTTTAAATCTGTCTTCGAATTAATCAAAATAAATTCGAATTGCAGGATATTCTTTACCATTATATTTATAAGAAATGCAAGAAAAAAATGTTTTAAAAAGTTGTCATTACTCTATTCGAAATAAAAATTCAGAAATAAACCATTTTTTATTGCATTAATTCAGAAACGATAATTTCCTTATTTATTTAATACCATTTTTCAATTCCAACTATTAGTTCACACTCTCGATAAATATATTTATTTATATATCTTTCTCAAATTTTCAATCGTTAATAAAATACTTTTTATACATCCACTCAAGTACAAATGTTTTTAATCTTGTAGTGGATGACACTTGATGTTTATATTTTTTTCAAATATTTCATTAATTAAATTTAATTAATTGTTAACACTTTAAATAGAGTTTTAGCAGTTTGCAATGAAAATTGAAATCATCTGGCAGTAACTCAATAGGTAAAATGCAAGGATTTCAATATTTGTCACTCGAAGATGAGGAAGCGAGTTCTTCTTTCAAGAATGATTAATTTTTGGATACTTATGCTTGTATTTGGTAATCAATATACTTGATACTTATTATTATAACTTATACTTATTATTTGGTAATCAATACTTTTTTTATAGTTATTTGAGAAAAAGCATCTAAAATAAAAAAAATAAAAATTATTTGTTGACCTAAGTAGGAATTGAATTTTTTTAAAAACAATTATTACTTGTTAGTTTAATAATAGTACGTTTTTCTTGCCATTTTGGTTCTAAGAATCAATTTTTCTAAATTCGACTTTTAATATAGTTTCAGCAGCTCCGAATCATCTGAGTTCCATTGAAGCAGTCAATTTTTTTGTTTCAAGAACAAGGAAACAATAAAAATAAGAATTATCGATACAGAAATCAGAATAAATAAACATATATAATAAAAATCATAAATGCTTTTTTGAAAATAAACTAAAAAGAAAATACTAGATATTTTGAAACATCAAAGGGAAAAACATATATAGATTATTTCTTAACTAACTACTTTTTCCAAAAGCTTATACTAATATTTTTTGAAACAGGAAAAAAGGATTTATATATTGGGTTGTTCGGAAAGTCATTTCGTATTTTTTTGTCAAAATGAAAAGAAATTTTCGTTTAATAAATAAATTATTTATTAAATTATAAAATTGCCATTCTGGTCTAATACCTTTTGCCATATTTTTGGTAGTAACATGATTACACGCTCATAAAAGTTTTGGTCTTTGCTGTAAAAAAAACTGATCGAGGTGGTTTTTGGCCTCCTCATTTGAAGGAAAAATTTTGCAAATCAGTTCTGGTACTGATGTACTGTTAACACATCTTCTCCACACATATTGGCTAATTTTTTTCTGGCTTGAACAGCATTTTTACCTTTTATAGCAAAAAAGAAAAAAATGACGAAAATGCTGTTTATTGCTCTCCATATTTAAAAGGGCACCATCTAAAAACTACTGCGAAGAATCAGCTGCACTTTTTCACACTCACGCCTTGCTATATCAGCTCTTAAAACATCAAATGATTTTGCGGTTTAAGTATGAAATTGGGTGCGAAAAATGCAATTAAATCCTTTGTCAGGAAAAAACGAAATTACTTTCCGAACAACCTAATATGTTAAATTTATACATCAGTTTGAAATTCGATTTGCAAATTATTAATTCTTTATACAAAATACTCTACCTAGTAAAGAAACAAATAAAGGAAATGTACCTCTCAGTTTTCGCAGAACAAACGATACAGGGCTTCTGCGGCCAGCTTTCCATTCGAATTCATCAATGATCTCCACTCGGAGTTCATTATTTCCTTGCCGTGTTTTACTATGTAGTCCATTACAACTTCTTTCATTTCCTCATCGTCATAATTGTGTGCCAACAGTAGTACTTCGCATGCATTGCAAGGGGAGAGATTATCTTTAAGATAAGAGAAACACAAATTCTTCAGATTCATGACAGCATATTTACTTGCTGCTTCGTACAATTTAGAAGCGCTCTCCCATGCTAAATCTTCCACATTCGAGGTGTACATGTAACCAAGCATTCGTTTGACTGTGTCGTCTTCCAGGTCTTCAACATCTATGCAATCGCCCTCTTTTTCTTTCTCTTCGTTCAGCAGCTTTGCTTTAAATACTGAAGAAAAGACACAGAGAATAATCTTGTGAGCAGGAAATGTACTTGTACTCGTCTTCAGTTCGACGTCGCAAAGGAATTTATTTTCATAAAAGGATTTTATATTGTCAATCAGAGACTTTACGCGAACTATCTCATCATTATTCAAGTGCTGAGCTTCATTTAATTTTTGAGGTGTATTCAACATCTGAGATTCGCCCATTTTTTCAGATTCGTTAGATTTTTCAGATTCACTGACTTTTTGACTTTCTTCGTTTAACTTTTCAGATCGATTCAATTCTTGAGGTTCACTCAATTTTTTAATTTCACTCGATTTCTGTCTTTCTTCGCTTGTTTCTTCAGATTCACTGAATTCTTCAGAGTAACTCGATTCTTCAGAGTCACTTGATTCTCCAGATTCACTCGAATTTTCAGAGTCACTTGATTCTTCAGATTCAAACAAGTCTTGCATTTCCTTTAATTTCTTAATCATTTCTCTCAGTCTTTCAGTAATTAATTTTTTACATTCATCTATTTCTCTACGTTCACTCAATTTTCCAGAGTCGCTTGATTCTTCAGGTTCATTCATGTTTTCTAATTCCTCTAATTTGTTAAGTTCGCTTAATTTTTCAGATTCAATTAATTCTTCAGGTTCATTTATTTCTTTAGTTTCACTCAATTTTTCAGATTTGTTTGATTCTTCAGAGCCACTCAATTCTTCAGATTTGTTTGATTCTTTAGAGCCACTCAATTCTTCATATTCACTTAATTCTTTAGGTTCGCCCACTTTTTCAGATTTATTTAATTCGTTAGGTTCATTCAATTTTTCAGAGTCATTCGATTCTTCATCTTCACTTAATTCTTCAGAGTCACTCAATTCTTCAGATTCGCTTAATTCTTTAGGCTCGTTCAATTCTTCAGATTCATTAAATTTTTTAGGTTCATCCAAGTTTTCAGATTCATTAAATTCTTTAGGCTCATCCAATTCTTTAGGTTCAGTCGATTCTTCAGATTCATTTAAATCTTTAGATTCACTCAATTTTTCAGATTCATTTAATTCCTTAGGTTCACACAATTCTTCAGGTGCATTCAATATTTCAAATTCGCTGGATTCTTCAAATTCGTTTACTTTTTGGGGTTCTGGCAATTCTTCAGATTCGTTTATTTCTTTGGGTTCTTCAGATTCGTTTACTTCTTTGGGTTCTTCAGATTCGTTTACTTCTTTGGATTTTTCAGATTCGTTTAATTCTTTAGATTCTCTCAATTTTCCAAATTCTTTTAATTCAGAGTCATTCAATTCTTCGAATTCACTTGATTCTTCAGATTCGCTCAATTCTTCAGATTCATTTAATCCTTTAGATTTACTCGATTCCTCAGAATCAATTGGTTCTTTAGATTCGCCAATTTTTTGAGATTTGTTTGATTTTTCCGATTCATTCGATTTATAAAGCTCATTCAATTTTTCACATTCCTTTAATTCTTGAGGTTCACTCAATCTATGAAATTTTTCATATTTATACGAATTAACAGGTTTATTAATTTTCATTTGGAACAGCCGTAATGGTTTTCCACACTTGCGAAATGAACTTTGATCCATCCATACTGGATTGATTTGGTTCCATTTTGTATAACCATACTCGATTTCCTCGATTTCTTTGGTAAAGGTCCAATCCCATTCCAATGTTAAAGTGTCGTTAGGCAAATACAGCTCTTTATTAGCCACAAGTTTGTTCCTCGTAAAAAGGAACATAAATTTTGTGCTTTCACCTTGCTTGATGAACAGAAATTCCTCTTGGTTACACTCTACTGCATTTCCTGATGCATCTAGAAGAGATAATCGTAAAGAGGCTTTCTCGATAGTTTTATCAACAAAAGTTGGTTCTATATAAAGAACTTCCTTGTTACCTTCTTTTCTCAAAGTAATATCTACAGACACTAAAGCAGTTTTGTCCGTAGGTGATTTCATGAATAAAGTGCCAGTCAGATCTAATTCGTGAGTGCTGAAGTTCCTCATTCTGCAAGCATACAATCTCTTCTCAATTCCCATACTGGTGCTGGCAAAACAACGGATGTTTTGTAGCATGGCTTCACCTTTCCTCCACATTCTGCAACGCAATGTTAGAATATTATCAGGAAAAAACATTTCTCGCTTTGTGTCAATGATGTCTTCTACCTTTGAGGATGAAGGGCTTCCATCCTCTTGATCTTTCCGAAAAGTGTATTCACCGACAGAGTATATCAGAACAGAGCCGTCTTTTACAACAAATGAAAGCTCATATTTCACCTCCAGGTCGGTAGGTTCAGCATCTTTAATATATCTGTGAAGACTAATATCAATGTTCGAAGTGCTGTATTTTTCACCTTCGCATAGGGCTTTTAATCTCCAAGCAGATCCGTCCAATGTATTCACTACAAACAACGGACTTACAAATTTATGAATCTTTTCGGAATTCGGAATCTTTTCGATTCGCCAGATAATGCTAAAGCATTTTTCTTGATTTCCTTGGTCAACGGTCGTTGATGCCATTTTGACTGATAATTTCTTCTTTTTTTTTTTTTGTTTCCTTCTAAATAAATTAATGTCTAAGATGCAGTTTAATAACAAGAATAAAACTTGAAAATTCGAGCGAAGTAGTTTTTGGATTTTACTGGGATACTATTAATAATTTTCAAGTTCTCATAAATGTAGATCGTGATACTTTACAATACTTGACAGAAATCTCATAAAAATAATGTTCTTATTATACTAAAGTTCAAAGACTATGCGGCTTTCGGTTCGAAAGAAAGAGGCGTTTGCAACTGTAATGACGAAAGATGCTTTCACGACAACGAATGAGTTTAGTTTCTCAAAATAAGTAGGTGTATTTTGAAAATTAAAAAAAAATTCAGCTGAGATTTTGATCTACTTCAGCTACCAAGGCAGACTTGTTTGGTTACAATCCAGCCAATGGTCATTTACCCTGGTCTTTCCCAATCACAAAAACCTTTTTCCCCATACCCTTTTAACATTGGACCAGGAACTGAAGAGGGAAGCGCCACGCCCCTTCCTCCTCGGTTCTGGGACACCATGAATGGTCCCTATTATTTGTTATTGTTGTGGTTGCTTATTCCTCCTAAAGTCCATATGGAATATGGGCGTTTCTAATGTCTTTCTCTGGTTCTTTTCTCCATATACTTAGGGGAGGGGGGGAGAATAAAGGTGGGTTCAGACGAGGCTTATTATTGTCCGCAATAGAAGATCCCGCCTACTTTCGGAAAATCACGTGACCACTACGGGACAATGACAAATGATTGCCCCGTCGGGACAAACGTTGTCCGCGTTGTCTCAAGTGTTCACACGAGGACAATGCCGGGACAACAGCAGAGAGACAATGTTTGCGGACAATAATAAGCCTCGTCTGAGCCCACCTTAATTGCCAGATTGTTCAGAGACTTGTTGGACTTGACACACAGCCATATAATCCTTATTTTGTGTGATTTTTTTTACCATCATTTATTACCAGTTTATTTTCACATAAAAATTTTAAGACACATCATAAAAAACAATTTATGTATTTAATTTTATCAATTTTTAAAAGAACATAAATAACAGGTAGGTTTTTTTTTCATTTATTTATTTTGGCATCTTAAGTTTTGCATGCTACGGTTTGAATGAAACGAAGGGAAAAAAACTGTGGTATTAAATAGATATAGAAACGCTGCTAAATCATTAATCTTGTAACAAATTGATTGACAAGCCGATCTTTCGTATAAATAGAAAGATTGTTGATGGATTAAAGATTGCGATTATTGTTTATTCGCAATTTTTATATCATGCTTTGATGGCAAATTAGTTTCTGTTTCCATCGGGGCTGCTTTAATTATTTTATATAAACGAGTAATTCATGTAATACCTTAGAGGAAATTTCTAATGACTTACAAATCAATTTTATTATATGTACTGATTTATTAAGTGTTTTATTGTCACTAAAATCATTTACACCCAATCTTTATACTCATCCTTTGATTTTAAGAGTTTCAGATATTTTTAATAACTGGATTTCCCTTGGTTTTACTGTTTTGCTTTGTGGGGGGTACCATCGCATGTGTTCAGTTCGGGCAATGAGAAAGTTGACAAGACCGCCAAATCAGCGATTTCTTTACTCGAGGATAAATAGTGTGGAATCTTGATAAAGAGTACAGACTCCTCGCATTCAAACCACTTTTACATTTTTGACCTTCGTTAAAAAAAATAGAAACGCAAATACCTTTTTAACCCTCCCGGCGCACAGTTATTCTGAGTATGGCTTCTCAGAAATTTCTCTCTAACCATCAATAGAATGAACGAGCATCTTTCACTTCCCCTCTTTCTCAGCTGCGGGGTTCCCATTGACCCAGTGGGGAGACTGGTTTGTAATCTATCTGGTTATCTTATCTTACTGATGACCACTTTCCTCCCCTCCCTTCTTCACTGGCCAACTTTTTTTTCGTATTAGCAATAGGTAATTTCGAATTAAACGGCGATATGAATTCATATCTTTAAAAGGGAAAAAATATTTTACATAGAGGTCTTAAATTTGTAAACTCAATTTTTTATATCATTAGATTGACTATCTCATATCTGTATTTATTCCAACATTTTTACAAAAGACACTATGCTATTAATTGTCTTTTTCTTAAATATATATATAAGAAGAAAAGCATTTAGAAACATAAATGTACTAAAGTCATGCTACACATTTACACTTTTTCTGCATATAATATAAGTAATATTTAATGTAAATAAATATTCTTTTTTCCGAGCTCATAAAATTTTCAAAATTTGTGTTTCCTATAATTTATTTTTTTAGAGACGTAATTTAAGATATATTTTCCACTGAGAGGTGAAAAATTTACATCTTAATTATAACATCACACCAATTAATCTCGTTGCTCTTTCATAGAGAAGCATATGCTTCGATAATTCTTTGACAGACTTTTCAAAGCTGCATTTTAAAGCTTTAGGAATTTATATAAATGTTGGAAAATATCACTTAAGGTGTTCTTGCATTTAATATTAATAGGATATTTTTGTTTCTAACTCAAAATTGTAAGACAATTTTCAAAAGAATGTGAAAGGAAAGAAAAGAAATTTTTCACTAATTTTTTTTGAAAATTTCCAATTGATGAAATCAGTTTTTAGTGAGATATGAAGCGATATTAATTGCAATTCACTAACAGTAGTACAGTAGTATTCGTGATTTATTTTATATGTAAAGGTCTTATAGCCTTAGTTATCTAAATATTTGTATAAAATCAAAACATCTTTGTAAAAATAATAAATTGTGATTTTTTAAAAATATAATTTAAAAAAAAAATTACTTAATATATTTCTACCTGTTTTGAATAAAAAGTTATTTGCCACTTTTAATACAGTTTTGTTTTTAAATCAAATATCACTTTTGGCAAGAAAACACTTTTCAGCGCTTAAGTACAATATGTCTTTTGATATAGCCATTTGAAAATATCAGAGTTAACAGATAGGCACATTTTTTTAAAAGTTCTGAATGACAGAATGTGCAAGTGTATGAATCGAATGTTCCAAATTAAGTAATTTGTCATATTCCTAAATGATATCAAGGCAAAATAGAATATAAACCGAAATTAAGGCTATTGGGGATGATAACAAGAGCATGTTTGTAGCAACTAAGCAACTTTCAAAATTAATTTTACTAATATTCAACTAAAATTTTTGGGTTGATTCTTCAAATTAATTTTTTAATTTTTTTCTAATTCAAAGAATCTGATTTTGAAGAAACTGAAGTGCCTTTTTGGGACTAGGTTTTTCATATTTAAATAGTATTTGTATATTGTTCAAAAATCTACAGCATATTTCAGGGATTTATTAATAACTTACTTAATGCAGAAATAATACAGTGATTAATCAATAGAATACAGTGAATTAATCACGAACAGAATCGGGTATAAATCCAAAATTAAATTTAATAAAGTAGCGAAAATTTAATTTATATTGAGCATTTTATTTCTATTTCCAAGCTAATGTTCATTTGATTATTATCATTGCGCTGATGATTCCTATTTCTTCATGATACTCTAGAATGATTCACTAAAACGTAAGAATTTTTTTCTTTTCAAAATTTAATCTTTGCAAATATTTTGAAACTATTAGTATGATATCATTTGAAATTATACAAACATTTTTATACAGTTTTAGAGAATTATTATTTCGAATTGGGATTAGTTGCAATGTATATAAAGTATCTTATATGTCACATTTAAAAAATAGTTTCCTAAATATTTTAAAGTGCTCATTAAAACATTCTTTCATTCATCATCAAAGCCTTGATGGTGTCGTTAGTCTTGACTTCATCAATTATGGCATATCATGTGGAAGATTCGCACATCGTGTTATTTAAGTAAGCCATTAAAAAGTTCTTAAAAATTTTAACTGAAGTTACTGTTAAAAAAAAAAAGCAGATATTTTTTCTCAACGTTAAAAAAGTAACGACAGACTGTTACGGTAAAGTAACAAAATTGATTTCAATTTCATTTCTATAAAAAAGAAATGTTACAAATTATTTCTAAGATTCTGAATTGTTTAAAAAACCTGAATAAAAATTGTCCTGAAAACGAAAATTTTGTCTTTGGAAAGCTAATCTTTTGAATTTTAATGTGACACAATTGCCAATAAGCTTTTCTGCTTGGTTAAATTTAAATTAATATTTAATAAATAAGAAATTAGTAATTTTAAAAAAGATTCTAATTATTGATTATCTATTGGTCAGGAAGTATTTATGTACCAAATTTAACAAATTCAGGACTAACTGCTTATGTTAATTTTTTGTTTACTTTGTTTTCTAGCTGTTTTCTAATTAATTTTTTGGTGATTTTCGCTTCTCGCGACTTACAAAAAACGGATTTAACAGTTTGGCTATTATAAATATATTACAATTTTTGATTCGGAAGCTATAATATAAATTTACATTGCTGCGAATTAAATTAAATAAAACACAAAAAAATAAATTAATTTGATTTAAACACAAATAATTAAATTAAAACATGAAATTCCTTGCAAGTCTTTATGAAGTATTTAAAAAAAATGAAAAAGAAAATTGAAATATTTTTAAGTCAAATATCAAACTTTAACAAACAGTCTTGATTTCTTAACTGAAAATCTGTCAACGTATTCATGTCATGAATTTTGTGGCAAAGTAGTTAAATAAATATTGTTACGGATTTCCTCTATTAATCCGTTGGGTTCTTTTTACCTCGTAGTATATAGTGGTTGTGTATGGTGTTAGATGACGATGAACACAAAATGATCAGTCCTTTAGTTGACGAACACACGCAGACGTTTATTTACAGGACGAGGACAGGACAGCACAAAGATGACAAATATTCACAACACAAATATGTACAGGAGACAACTATTTACAGCCGAGACGAATACACAGGACAACACACACCAGATAGTAGTCCACAGGCAGAAATTCTGTAGTGACAAAGTCCACAGAGCGGCTAGACAGGATTCAGCCGGAGAGGGAATCTTTAAGGGATTCGCTTTACACCTCCTGGGTCTCTCCAGAACAGGCTGATCTATTTCTTTGTCTCTTCATGCCTCTACTGTCGACTTACTACTTCGCACAACGGGACTACTCCTTAGTTCGGGACAGCTCCGTTCCCGACGGCGACACAACGGGCTTTCACACACGACGCAGGCTTCGTCAGTATATGCAGCACAGAGATTAGCAGTCCTCCGTTCAGGACTCCACAGTTCAAGACCTTTCTCTCTTAGGTCTTCTCGATAAATTCCACAGCGCTACTTGTCTTCGTTGAACACTAGATCGTTCAGCTTCGGCTTCTCTCCACTGCCGCACTCCGGCTTGACTCCACTGGATTCTTCCTCAGATCTCCTTTCCCTTTTCTCCGCTGCTTCGCTATGACTTTATCCGACTCGATTGATTCACTGACTTTCAAGTTCAAGTTCAAGTTCAATGATATTATTATCGGAGCACCCGTCTTTTTGGCAAAAGACTATCTCCTTAATGAAGTGACTGTTTAATACTTGGTTTTTGATATACTGTCATTATCTGTATAATTTAATGGGTGAAAGTTGGTGGAAAAACTTTTACAGAAGAGTTAGTGAAGCTAGGTTACTGATTGGTCGATTAATTCACTGACTTCAGCTGCCTTCCTTATATATACCTGCGGTAGGCGGGGCTAACATCTTCTGGACCAATCAGGAGCGATCTAGCTGGATCTCGGCTCCTAGTGGACGGATCGGGAAAATTCTCGATGTTTCGGGTACTTTCCATTTTGTCGCCAAATTCGTCGCCAAATGGTCGCCAAGCCTCGGGACTTCTGACGTCACTCCCATTTACTATTCAATGCATATTGCTGTAAAACTCTCTTCCCTACGATGACAGTATTATAGCGGGAAAGCAAAACCACACGTTCGTAACAATATATAAAATTCATTCCTTTTGTTTTTGTTATTTTTTGAAGGCGTTTGACGTTTTTTAAAATCGTTTAATAGCAACATTTTAAGAGAAAATCTATTTAGAAATATTTTGCTTTATTAAGGAATGAATTCTTCAGTTATTATTTTGGTAAGTAAAATTTAGTGAGAAGATTTTTTTTCTCATAAGTTTCCGAAAACCACTTGGAATACTTCTCTACTTAAACCATTTAACGATAAGGATTTCTTTTATGAGCGCTAAATGGTTATAGGGGGCTCTTCCCCCTAGTAGTATCGTGAAATAATCTATCACTGCCAAAAATGTCATTAACGGAGGGGGACGGCAAGGAAGAAAAGACACGTCTTCGCCCTTTTCGACGCTTCAATTGAAAGTAGGAAAAAACCCGTCTTGGAAACAACTGAACAGAACGAAAAAACACGGCTACGCCCGTTTCGTAGGGGATGTGCCTTCCAGAAAAAAACGTCTCCGCCGTTTGGAGGGTTAAAATACATAAGAAATACTCACGTCAGTTTCACTAAACCTCATTTTTTAAGTAAAGAACAACCACCAATGTTTTCACGATGCAGTCGTCAAATGTCTATTCTGCATATTTTGTCTGAATTCTCATGTTTCAGTGTTCACATGTTCGGTGGGTTTTTTTTTTTTCCTTCAAATGCATACTATTTTTTATATTAATTTTATTTGACAAAATCTATCAAGCTAATCTTTTTGATTTTTTTTAAAAAATCATAAAACTTTATACCTTCATTTAAAATGTGGTTGTTTTTTGAAAAATTCATTTTTAAACATTTCTAGCAAAATTTGTACACTCACATGCAGGTATAATTTTATTTTTCGGTTCAGCTCAATATTCTGACTTTTGTGCTATAAAGAAAGAAACAAAACCGAGAAAAAATTCATGTAGTACAATTTATTATTGAGATAAATTTCTTCATATGTCGTTGTAGTTCCGCTGACAAATTAAGCGTTTTTCTTTTAGTTCATCATTGTTACTTGCCCCTCCACTGCCATCAGGGGTCAATATCCTCACTTTGAATAAATAAAGTAATCCTGGCTTAGGGGTAGCACCGTTATCTGACCATTCCACGTTTGAGTCCTGGTTCGGGCATGGTTGTTCTGTCTGTGAGATGTATAAATGAACACCCCCCTCCCTGTAAAAAGCGAATGTGTGTGTCATCTTCATTTGAGCTAGAATTCAGACTTCTGCCTTCGGGTGCTCAAGAGTCTTTACCCTCAGAGCAACTACATCCTCTTTGCGTATGAACATCATGATCATCAATATACAGGGTGATCAGCGAATAAGCCCTGATTTCAAAATTAAATATCTCTACAACAAAGATCGATAGAATTATGCGGTAAACTGTGTATTTATTAGCAAAACTGGAAAAATGCTGTACAAAAGTTTAGAAAATTTAGTCACTAAAATCGTTAACAGATGGTGCTTTAATCACAATGCCCATAAACTCTTCCAGTGTGACGTCAAAAATGACGAACAGGTTTGAAGTATTCGAGCATGCCAAAAATATTAAAAAATAGCTAAGGCTGTTTCCATTCAAAATCCAAAGCCATCAGGCCATACCCATGAAAGCTGTACAACAAAAGGTTGATTTTGAGAATCAAATTCTAACAATGATCGACAACGACGGATTTGATGTGAGCTGAATCTGGTTCACAGATGAGACACATTTTCATTTGAATGAATCGTTAATAAACAAAACGGGAGATTTTGGGATTCCGAAATTCCTCATTTGTGTGAAGAGAAAGCACTGCCTAAAGTTACTGCATGGGCTGCATTGGCATGGCTAGAGGCATTATCGGCCCCTTTTTTGAGCGAGAAACGATAACTACTGAACGTGACGTTACAATTTTGGGACAATTTGTCAACACTCAACTAGCGTTGGCGGATCGACCAGGTATCAACTGGTTCATGCAACATGGGGCCCGACCACATCGAACAGATAAAGTTTTTCTCTTTCTTCATGAATACTTTAGGAATAATTGCGTTAGATTATCCGCTATTTACTGACATAGGAATAACTTGGCCTCTATATTCTCCAGATCTGACACCTTGTGACTTCTTTCTGTGAGGAGCATTAAAAGACACTCTATAGAAACCATCCTGCCAATCTAGAAGAGTTTGAATCGTTGATTGTGTTGCATGTGATTCCATTTCCGTTGAGACATTGTAAGACATGATGTCAAATTTCATTATTTGCTTACGCCACCTCATTGTTTCGAACGGTGAACATTTTGAAAAAATTGCATTTTGATTGCAAAGACCGCATCACTTTATTGGGTGCTTATTTTTTTATTATTTTTTAAGAGAAAGAGTTTTTAACGCAGAGCGCCATCTGTTAACGATTATTATAACTAAATATTCTAACTTTTGTACATTATTTTTACAGTTTTGCTAATTAATATACGTACAGTTTACCTCATAATTCTATCGATCTTTTTTGTAGAGATATTTAATTTTGAAATCAGGGCTTATTTGCTTATCACCCTGTTTAAGGTACTTCAGGGAATTTAACCATATTCAACCGCTGAGCTTGATTAAGTCCCATTATTTTATGCACACCTTTCATGAAGAGTATGTTGGAAAATTTTGTGGAAGTCAATCCTACCTCTGGTTAATTTTGTAATTTCAAATTAATTATAGTTTATGAATACAGATAACAGAAAAAAATTATAGTGTATAGATCATATATGGATATTATTTTAATAGATAATTTTTTTAATGCAAGAGAATTATTGATAATTTAAGCGGTTGAATTCACTTAATTCCTCTGTGTTAAATTACGAAATGATGTTTTTACACTTTGATTTTACTAATATGCAAATGTTATAAATAACTTTTATCACTTTTTTATAACTTGAAAAGAGTTTTACTATGGGAATTTTTTATATTTTCCTCCGATTTCTCAACATTTCTTGGATGAAAACAAAGATCAGGTGAAAAAAATTGAATACAGTTTCTCGAAAACATGATTGGGCCGCGGTGACCTGGTGGTAAAGAAACGGAGTGTTTCAGGTTCCCGATCTCGTGACCCGATTCCACCAAAGAACCGTCGTGTATTGTACGTTATATATACAATTTGGTACCACAAGGGTAAGTATTGTACCACAAGTTGTCACTTGGCAATCAGTAGCTTTTAACCCTGTTTTACAGAATCCTTTCAGTGAGACAAATGACGAATTCCATGGGTTATTGACTGATATTAAACATACCACACGAAATATACATCTTTTAAGAGAATTTACCCTTAATTTATTGTTTTTTCTAGCTGAAAACAATGGAATTATTGAATTTCCCAGAGTTTTTTAAAGTAATTTTTCAGTAATAATACTAAAAATTCAAAACATGGGAACTGTTTGACAAAATTGCTACCGATATGAAAAGTAAAACTAATTCAGAAAGAGAATTTTCTGAAACGAAAATTTTTCAATATTGCATTTTGATCCTCAAGAGCTTTCGATGTTTCCCCGGTGTAGATAAATGTCCATAGGTAGAAATATCTTCCTTTATAATTCACTTAATTGTTCTAACTTAAACATCAGTAGCTGAAGCAGCATGTTTTTGGGCTTGGGAAAGGGGGGGAAAATGTGTTCCAGCTGCAGCCTCATCTTTACAAAATTTCTGTAACACTATTTATTATATTTCTCTCTTTCGAGTGAATAGTTCGGCCTTTTTAAGACATTTTGCTTCGAAGATAACAGTTGTTTGCTTTGGAGAAAAAAAAAGTAATAAAAAAAAAACAGTTTCTGAAATTTAATATATATTATGTATTAAGAACGGATATAATATATTACGGATTAAATATATATTAAGCAAGAAAAACGGTAACTGATAACGAGCAAGCATTCGTCGTTTGGAGCGCATTTAAGGTTGTCTCATTTACAATAGTGGGCGTGTTTACCCGTTTCCCCCCTGCTGAAATGAACTCTACCTCTAGGAAGGCGAATCGAAGTGCCTTCTGCTGGTGAACATACAATAAGCAGGTCTGGTGCATATTAAATCTGCCCGGGCCAAACGTCTTCCTGCTAGAGGGATGTGGTGGGGAGAAGGGGGTTGAAGCTCAGGTTTCGTCCTCGACATCTGACCGCGGCTTAAAATTACGAGGTCCGTCTCCAAATAGCCTTAATGTCGCTTTAAAGGGGGACGTTAATATAACTAAACAAAACCATAATACTCAAGCCCCGTGAATAAAACTTAACTTGAATAAGTTTAATGCGTTAAATTCTCGCATACAGAGAGTAGTCACTTTAAGGGATAGCGTACAGTTAAATATTTAAAAAAAATGAATTTAATAACTTTAATTCGGGATGTTGTATATGTCGGATGAACAACTTGTAATACTAGGCACTGTTCGTTTCACTATACTGAGAAGACCACTTTTTGGCAATTCTATCTCAAGGGAAGAGAAGCAGAAGGATGTACACATTTCCGGTATTTACAATACTTTATTATTAAATGTAAACGTCTTCTTCCATTTTTCCTCCCACCCCTATTTTGTCTCATTAAACTTATCCTAACGCATGCGCAAAAGTGTGGAAGGTTTTAATATCTGTTTGAAAACAATATTCTTAGAAATGGAATTTAAAATGTGCAAGTGATTGAGTACGACACATTTAGAAAAATGTTGAAAAATACTAGAAATAAATCATTATTTTTTACAAATAGAAAACTTAATAAAATAGAGAATCAGAAGTAATTTATCTTCAGTTAGATTTATTAATGTATCAAATAATGTGGGTTTAAATTCGTGACTTATCGACTGAATTTTAAGTGGAGAAAAACTGATTTATATTCAGTGAATTAAATTTTTCTACTGAATTTCACTTATCACTTTTTATTCATCGACAAGAAATGGGATATTAGGTCCAAAATAAAGCATATCTCTAACAGGAATAAGCTGTCTAAAAACGAATGGTAGTTAGTACTATTTAGTTCGTATAACAATATATGGATTCAACATGATTCAGATTGACATTTTTTCGTAATAAAATTTTCTGAGTACAATTACGTTGTTCAAAATGAAATTGAATATTATTTTTGCTCTTAATATTGTAAATGACATTAAACCTATCCTTGTTATTTTCAAACAATTTCTTCTTAATATTTTAAATTATAAATATTTAATAAACAAATTAAGTTTAAAATTGCCTTTTTTTTTTCTTCTTTTTATAATTTATTGCGTCACTATATTAAAGTTAATCGCACTTCCAATAATTTTTTTCTGTTTTTTTTTTTTTTCAGATCCATCAACATAAGTTTAAAAAAAAACAATTTCTGCTAGTAACTTACCACCAGAAAAAATTTTAATAATTTTAAACAGAATCTAATTTTATGCTTAAATCATCGTGGCATTTTTCTGGACTAATTTAAACTAACAGATAAGACAACAGCGGATTTTACGCAAGATGAGGAAATAGGTTTTTAAAAAAATAAGGATTTTTTCCCCTAAAATTTTACTATCGTAATAACAATGTTCACATTTATACATGTAGGAAAACTTATGGTATAACTTTTTCTCAATTAGGTATTATTGGTACAAGAACTCTACTGGTATATTAATAAACATGCATGGTATATTAATAAACATGCATGGTATATTAATAAACATGCACTTGCAACTCCTTTTGTTAGTTAAAATAAAGCAGTCAGGGATTTTTGCACTTTATTTTAACTAAACAATTAAAACTTTATGATATTAAACTTTTATGCTATTTATTTATAAAAAAAAATTATAAATGTCAATTGTAGTTTATCTCATTTAATGTCTGCATATTGAACTGTCAATTTTGAAAGTGAGAACATCCGAGCAATGACATATTGACAATGGGACAAATTACCATTCATGACTCTCCGAATCATCATTAAAAAAATTGCTCTTGAATTTATGATTGTCATTAACTTTAATTCGTTTTGAAATTTTGATTGTTTAATCAGTTCTGAAAGTGTCAGCCTTTAGCAATGACTTATTGGTAAGGAAACAAATTACCATTCATGACACTAAATCGTCATTAAAAAATTGCTCTTGATTGTCATTAACTTTAATTCGTTTTGAAATTTTGATTGATTAATTAATTCTGAAAGCGTCAACCTTTGAGCAATGGTAGCTTGACAAGAGGATTGACCACTCAGGGCACTCAACTGACCATTGCTCTTGAATCTATAAATGCTAGTAAATTTCAGTACATCTATAACCCTCAGACTCATCACGATCATAATTACAGCTTTAATTTACAGAAAGATACACTTTATCATCTAGGTTAAGTGAAAAGCTCTATCCTCAACACCACAAGAACAGCTCCTCGAAATATTACGAAGAAACTCATGTGAACAGCTAACAGGCCGTCAAAGTCACACGCTGGTACCGGGGTCAGCTCCAGGAATCCACCAAATTCCTCAGGTGGAATTTTCTCTCGAACGCTCGGCTTTCCCCGATCTCTCCTCTGGACCTCCTCTACCAAAAAAAACTCTTCGTCTCCCCCCTCTCTCTAAAAACCTCGCTTTTCTCTCTCTTCTTTCAACTCCATCTCTCATCCACATTGGAGCATTTAGGCTCCCGATTCTCCAATCCCCGTTCAGCAAAAATTCATTCATCTGCAGTTGACCGCAAGAATGTTCATGGTCCAAGATGGAAAGAATCCAGGCAACACATCTGTGTCACAGACACGATTAGTGCACGGGTGGTCCTTTATCTGGACTCACTCTAAAGGGCCAGATGTCCGTCCTTAAAAGGAGGGTTCTCCGCCCGCCCACCTGTAAGCAATTACACTGCCATAAACCGTCGCCATTGAGGGGGTCAGTCTGGAAATGGCAATTATGGAGCGTGTGAAAAAGAAACCACAATGGTCAGGCCGGGGAGAAATTGAATCATTACAAATGTATAATCCTGGGGCATTGAAAAACAAAAATTTTTAGCTTTATATCATGATAAACTGATGAGGCAAATACTAAAACATCAAAAGTTTGTTGATTTGCCTTTTGATTTAGGAAATAAGGGGTGGTAACTATACTTACCAGAAATCGTCCAGGGAAAACTGGAAGTGTTAAGCATACTTACTGCTGAGCATTAAGGCAGTGTTTCTCAACCTTTCAGTATTCACGGCCCAATTTTCAATCATAATTTTCATCGCGCCCCCCCCCTCTTCACCGCATACAATAATAATGTATTATGAGCCTTTTGGCACTAAACCTACACTAAAACCTTAATTTTAAACTTTACAAATTACCAAGAATACGGAAATTTATTGACATTTTGCAACATCAATCCTCAGCATTGAAAAAACAAGAATCCTATGGCTTTTTATTACTCTTGCGTCCCGCCATGTCGGGCATTCTCACGGTTTCACGAGAAGTTTCGATTTGTCTGGTCGGCTTAAAAGTTAAGTTAGGAGTGTGCGCAGATGTGAACAAATGTTTTCTCATAGGGAGAAGGAGAAAGTTCTGTGACGCCAATTTCAATTCCAGACAATCTCATTCTAGTCGATCCTTCTATCGCTATAGAATCTATTCTGAATGTGTATGTAATATATATTTTCGCGTAATTGCAATTCACCGTATTAAATATTCACGGCAGCAGACTTATGCAGAATCATGGATAAATTTTTAAACGGGGGTAAGCGAGCATTAAACGATAGACAAGCATCAACAAGTACACAGACGAGCGTGGTTCCGGAAATAAAATCAAGAAAATATTCTCAAGAATACTTAAATTTTAAGTTCACTAGTACTGAAGTAAATGAAGAAGAAAGGCCACTGTCTATCATTTGCTCAAAAATGTTGGTGGCAGACAGCATGAAACCTAATAAACTTAAACGACATTTGGAAACGTTTCATTGTGAGTACTTAAACAAACCCAGAGAATTCTTCGAATTAAAATTAAAATCATGTGAAAAGCAAAAATCATTGTTTAAAAAAACGTTGTCTGTGAATGAAGAATCTTTAATTGCCTCTTACAAAGTTTCATATAAAATAGCCAGATATAAAACGCCTCACCCCATTGGTGAAGAGATTATTTTGCCAGCCGCAATTGAGATTGTAGAAATTATGTTTGGAGATAATTTTGCAAAACAATTTGCAATCTATACCTCTTTCAAATGATACTGTTACCCGTCGAATTACTATTATAGCTGAAGATGTAGAGTCACAGCTTTTATCGAAGTTACGTGACAAATTGTGTTCAAAACAACTCGATGAGGCAACAGATAGTAATAAAGATACTCATTTCATTGCCTATGTTAGATTTTGGGATGATTTGTCAGTAGTAGAAGAATTACTTTTCTGCAAACCAATGGAACACAAAGTAACAGCACTCGCATTATTTGCTATCTTAAATGATTTTATGAACCAGGTAAACATAGAATGGAAAAATTGCGTCGGAATATGCACCGATGGTGCTCGTTCTATGTCCGGAAGATTCCAAAGTATTCAAGCACTTGTGAAACAAAAATCTCCACAGTGCGTCTTGACACATTGCATGATCCACAGAGAAGCTTTGGCTTCCAAAGAAATGAATCTTGGTTTGAATATTGTGTTAACTACGGTTGTAACCGTAGTAAATTATATAAAAATGAGACCCCTGAAATCAAGAATCTTTTCCGCACTTAGTAAAGACATGGGTGCAGTACATTCAGTGTTACTATTTTATTGCGAGGCAAGATGGTTATCAGGATGGAAATTTGTGCAACGTGTGTATGAATTAAGAGAAGAAATCGCCGTTTTCTTAGAAAAGGAAAACAGACCGGAAGCTGAGAATTTTCGCGATAGTTTATTCGTGTTGAAATTTAGCTGGATGGTAGACATATTCGAAAAATTAAATAACTTAGCTCTTCAACTGCAAGGGGCAAATGCACATATATTGTATACGAGTGATAAAGTTAATGCTTTTTGTAGGAAGTTGGAATTGTGGAGCAGAAATTTAAAGCAAGAAAACTTAACAATGTTTGCAAATTTTAATGATTGTATTAAAACTTACAAGGCTGAAGAACAACATGTAAAAGTTGTTTTTGTAACCACTAAAAATCATTTAGCAATGCTCGCAAAGAATTTTAAAAAGTACTTTCTCGCGGACGGCAAACTGATATCAAGTTACAAGCGGGTGAGGGATCCATTTCAAAATACTTCCGAAGGACTCTCAATTGAAGAGGAAGAAACCTTCATAGACTTCACGGCAAGCGGCGAAACCAAAAGACAATTTAGTAATAAATCACTCTTTGAATTTTGGGTAGGAGTGGATGATGAGTTTTCTGCACTAAAAACAAGGGCATTTCGCATTATACTACCATTTTCAACATCTTACCTTTGTGAAACTGGATTTTCTGCTGTGGCTTCTTTGGAGACAAAATATAGATCTCAGCTAATTATAGAAAATGAACTGAGAGTGTCTATTTCTAATATTAAACCCTCCTTCTAAAAACTTTGCTCTGCAAGACAGGCCCAAGGAAGTCACTAATAATTATTAAATTTGTTTTTAATTTAGTAAGTTGCTTTAATTTAATAAGTTAATTATTAAATATGTCGAAATGTATTTTGTTTTGTAGATGTGTGTGTGTGTTCTTTACTTTCAGTCAATTAATCGATTTTTTTTAAATAACATTTTCTTTTGGATATTCTCGCGCCCCCCCCATTATGTGCTTGCGCCCCCCTAGGGGGGCGTGCCCCACAGGTTGAGAATCACTGCATTAAGGGCAAAAATATAATCGAAAATTCTTTGTAAGCCTATTTACTACTCTAATGTAGGTAATTTATGACAACTTTATACAGATAGAAATCATTGTTTATTAAGAAATCACATAATTCAAATTAAGTAGCGTCTTATATTAAAGTCTGAAGATCATTTTGCAATTTTAGACAGGGCCGCGGTGGCCTGGTGGTAAGGTCTCGGCTTCGGAACCGGAGGGTTTCAGGTTCGAGACTCGATTCCACCGAAGATCCGTCGTGTGAGGGGGTCTCTTGCACGTTAAATCTGTCAGGCCAAACGTCCTCCCGTTGATGTGGTGTAGTGTGGAGAGGGGGGTGCCACTTCAGGTGTCATCTTCGCTACCTGACCGTGGTTCAAAATTACGAGGTCCGTCCCAAAATAGCCCTCGTGTTGCTTTAAACGGGACGTTTATATAACTAAACTAAACTTGCAATTTTTGACCAACTGGGTGTATTGCTTCATTGTATTACATTACTTGTATATCTTTATATTCAACTTTATTTCGCTACTCATGCCTTTTTTCCAATATCCTCCAATATTGGTCCAACATTTATCCCAGTCATCAGTAGCACTTCTTAGTTATATATTACTTATAACGTAATAATTATTGAATCATATACATTTCTAAAGAATTTTAGTTAATTGAAACAAACGTTTTCAAACATTATTCAAAATTATTAAAGGCATTTTATTTAACTAAACATGAAGGACATTTTTTTAAAGCCATACAGCGGCTATTTTGTTGAGTAAAAAATTACCACTATTTGTTAAATAATTACAACTTTTTTTCATAAATAGTACTTCTGTTGTTGTTTAACGCCACTTAGTCATACCAAGCCGAATTAGCAGAGCTCTTTTGATTAAGGCAGAGGTGTACGCCTTTCGTTGTTAACGAGTACCATTCAGGTGAAGGGACGACTTTGCACACACTACACAACCCTTTATAGGGGTCGGTCGAATTCATTCATACACTCATTCAGCCATCAGTAAGTCAGAACTTAGATCCAAATCAGAGATCGACTCGACTTGTTATGGGAACAGTCACGACCTATTTAACATGCCTCAACTGCCATTAGCCAACACGGCGGTCTTTGGCAGAGACGAGGACAGAACCCGCGACCTTTCGATTACAAAACTGACGCTCTACCGACCGCTGCCCACTAGCACTTTTGCTTTTCTTAATTCATGTTTGTTCAGTTTAGCATCATAACAAACTCCTACATTGTTCTGAGGAGCAACTTCGAGTTTTTATATTAATGCTGGGAATAAGTTTCTGTTATATATATATATATATATATACACACTGAAGTGACAAAAGTCATGGGATAGCAATATGCAAATTTACAGATGGCAGTAGTATCGCAGCGAAAAAGTATAAATGCGCAGTTTGTTTTCCAGCGCTTTCATTCGTGTTCAAGTTATTCATGTGAACAGGTTTTTCGTGATTTATGGTGGCACGACGAGAATTAACAGACTTTGAACGTGGAATGTTAATTGGAGCTAGACGCATGGGTCATTCCATTGCGGATATCGTTAGTGAATTCAACATTCCGAGATCCACAGTATCAAGACTGTGCCGAGAGTATAAAATTTCAGGCATCACATCCCATCATGGACAGCTCAGTGGGCGACCACCTGCACTTAACGACCGAGACCGCCGACGTCTGTGTAGAATGGTCAATGTTAATAGACACGCAACACTTCGTCAAATAACTGCAGGAATCAATGTGGGACCATTGACTGGAAATGGTTATGTTCTTGCAGATCACTTGCAACCATTCATGGACTTCACGTACCCACACAACAATGGGATTTTTATGGTTAACAATGCGCCAGATCACCGGGCCAGAACTGTTCGCTGTTGGTTTGAAGAACATTCCAGACAATTCTAGCGCATGATCTGGCCACCTAGATCGCCCGATATGAATCCCATCGAGCATTTATGGGACATCATCGAAAGGTCCGTTCGTGCCCAAACTCCTGCACCATCCACACTTTCACAATTATGGACGTCTATACAGACAGCATGGCTCGATATTTCTGCTGAGGACTTCCAACGACTTGTGGACTCCATGACACGTCAAGTTGTTGCACTTCGCCGGGCAAAAGGAGGACCGACACGATATTAACAGTCATCCCATGACTTTTGTCACTTCAGTGTATATATATACATATAAATATATATATATATAATTATGCTTAAAATACTTTCACTATCCACTCTTTCTGTGAAAGAGTATTTGCATCGCATTTTGTACTGTTCGGTTCAACAACCTGAGAGGACCACATCTCACTAAGGAATGAAACGAAAGAAGGATGAATGCATTTCTGGAATTCTTCGTCATTCTTTGACTTTGATTCTCACCTTATTAAATACTCTTTCTTTCATTTTTTTGCAAGTAAATGAGTATCTTATTATTTTTTTTCGATTTAATCTACGAGAAATCCGAATTTTCATTGTTAGATAGAAATATCTCATATTTCCTCTCTCAACTCTTTTGACGAATTATACCCATCCTAACGCATGCGTAAAAGCGCAGATGATTTTAGAATTCGTTGTCAAACAACAATTTTCAGTAGTTTTTCATTATATTCCGTAGTTTTCACCCAGAACGACTGAAATTCCTCAGCTGTTGGAAGATAAGCTCCATTACAACACATCCAAGATAATTTTTTACCGTTCTTAATACCTCTTCTTCTTACCGTTAAAAATTTTAGATAATGACTAAGCCTTCTTAATGTATTCATATGTGTCGACAATAAAGCTATCAAAAATATTCGGATTTATGCTTTTTTCTGATTTGTTTATAAAGAGATAAAAGCATAAATCTGTCTTTGAACTTCCACCATGTAAAGTATATACAGAGTGTTTCAAAAACCTTGAACTCGGCTTTTATTCCTTAAATATTGATCATAGACTTACACTGTAATTAGAAAAGTAGCGCAAAAAGGGGTAGATTATTTGACCTAAAGCTTCCGAATTCAGTACATATATAACTTGGAGGATGGAAATCTCTACCACTAGACGACTTTAAAAAATTAATTAGAAATTTTATTGAATTTTAATTAATTTATAATTTTGGTGTTTTTTGTAATAACTCCCAAATATTTAATCCGAATTTAATCTCGTACTAGAGTAAATTTTATTGCTTTTCAAAATTTAAAAACATTATTCTTTTTTATATCAACTAGTCATGCAAATTTGTTCTGTATTTATGCAATTCTTTTAAAATGGTTTTTACCCAATTTCCAATGATAATGAATTGCATCGTTACTTTTCAAGTTGAAACCTTTTTCATTATTTCAACTATTTGATCGCATGATTTTCTTCCATTGTATAAAGCCAACCAAGAGAGATTTTGTTTAGTCTCTGTTTAATTTACGACTCGAATAAATGACAGGAGTTCCAATACCACGAAATTTATAAGATGAGAAGAACCACACATTTGCATATTTAATAGTGGAATGATGTTATAAGACTGTTTATTAAAAGATTTCATGTATCCCACGACGGAAGCGTGTGTAAAACGCATGGGGATTTCGTATATCCATACGATTTAACCAAAATTAAAAATAGACTTTCCAGATGAAGTAATTAGTCACCAAAGGCAACCATTCTGTATTATTAATATAGATTAATGTGCATATATTGGCATTCTATGGACCATAACGTTCGACTTATATCTGTAAAGATTAGCGCATACATACATTGTTAGATAAGGATGTGCTTTTCGGAGTAATTTTATAAAAATTTCAATTAGATTAATAATTAATGAAAATTAAGAATTTGGGATTTTTCTCCATATAACTTTCAAAAATATTATCGTACAAAACCGATTTCTTTGCCATTTCAAAAATTTGTCTTTTTGGTTATATCAATTCGATAGTGGTGATAATTTTTGCTGTATTTTGATGCTGTATGTTTATAAGAATAAACAATCTATCTAGTCGCTTATTTTCTCTTCCAATTGACAGTATCTTAGTCATCAATCTATTTCATATAATTACATCTCTTTAAAACATTGTTTTCAAGAAAATTAGCTAACCAGGAACATATTTTATAAAACTGTTGGTTTAGTAATTCCATTTTATTAAAAACTAGCCGCCTGTGGTTCACCGATCTTAATGCCAATTAAAATTTCCAGTTAAATGTTTTAAGTAAATTACCTTTAATGGCTTCTTCATCAAAATATTTTCAAGATTCAAGGTATAATAATCATATAATTCACTCATACCATTAATAAGGCCATAATGTACTGTGTAATTTCTTCAATTTTCTCTCAACTCCCGTGAAACTTCAACTTTAAATTAAAGTGGAAATGATTAAACCGCAATTAATATAAAAACATATTTTAGGGAAATCATCAATTTTTTTTTTCAAATGAATACTAAAAACCGAATCGATCAGTATTTAAATCTTACATGCACTACAGAATAATTTTCATTATTTATGTCGTATCTTAAAAAAATTTCTACAAAAATATTTCAGATTCATCATAAAATTCAGTTTTTGGATTTACTTTCAAGGAGATTTAAATGACGGTAATAACAATTTTATTTTATTTTGGTCTTTAAATATGCCTATTATAATTATAAAATCTAAATTTTATACAGTCATTTGATCCTAAGAAATCATTCTACAAAATATTTTTGACACCGCAACTCTTCAATATGTAAACGAATATTGGTTCCCTCTGCTATCAAATATGTTTTGTATAGAATAGTTTAGAACAATAAACATTTTCATACTCTAGGTCAATTAGTCTTGTGAAATCCTGGGCGCTGATTGGAGTATCATTTTTGAAATGATCTATGAAGTGCTCTAATATCACCCGTTTTTATTGAATAGTGATATTCATAAATCAACCAGTTTTAAGGAATGATTTGAATTGATTGAAATGCAACATTTTAAATATAAAACATCAGCATATCAAAAATATTTTATTTTATATCATATTCGTTATCATTATATTTGATAAATGATTTGTAGTGGAAGCTTTGTAAGCCAGATAATATCCACTAAAATTAATCAAATATTCTTTATGGATTTTAACAGGTGTGACATTTCCAGAATATACATGTTTTTAGGAGTCGCTGTAGAAGTACTCCAGATACCTCCAGACCAAAGTCTCTTGACCACTCATCCATGACCTTGAAAAACATTCAGCCCATGACCTTGAAAAACATTCAGCCCATAGCAAAGAAAAAGGATTTTTAACCCTCCTTTTCCCCCCTTGCATTTGGGGTACAATTCCGGTTTCAACATTTTCATTTTCAATTGACTTTAAGTCAGCTCACTCCAGTGACCCAAAGACCAATATATGTCTGTACCCCATATCTGTGACCTTGAAACAGATTTGGTCCAGAGAAAAGAATGATATTTCCCCATTTCGTGTCTCTTTTTCGGAAGGAGAGAGTACGAATCGCTCCTGGACACTTTCTTTTTCAGTTCAGACCGCCCAGCAGTGACCTTGGATGAAATTTCACCCAGAGGAAGAAAGGAGTATCTCCCCCTTTAGGTTAGTTTGTTTCTTCGAATTTTTTCAGCTGGAGTACAGATCCTTCCTCAATACTTTCCTTTTCAGTTTTCTTGAAGGATGGAGTCTCTGTATTTATAAACATTTTCAAGGATGTTCAAGGTTACTGATGTGCTGAGGTTTAATGGCATTGACAGGGGTCAAGGGCATTGGTTAGAAAATGTCATGCAGTGAGAAAAATGACCAACCTTCTACTGTCGCTATATTCAGAATATCATTACAAGCTGACCCATAACTGAGGATTATTACAATACAATGACATCACAATTTAATGGCAAAGAGTATTTATCTATACTTATAATAAAGCTCAATGTGTGTGTGTGTGTTGGCGCTCCACAGGCCAGACCGTTGGACCTACAGCTACCAAATTTGGTACATGTATACCTTGGAGGTCGGGAATGTGCACCTCACAGCCCTTTTTTCGAATTTTTCAATTAGAATTTGAATTAATTAAAATTCAAGCGAATTTTCGATGATTTTCCGCTTTAACTTCCAAAAATATTATCGTACAAATATGATTTTTACATCAATTTAAAGATAAAAAAATTAGTTTTCTAATGGTATCAGTGTTTTAATGTATAACTCAAGCTTCTATTTTTAACGAATTTTTAAATAAATATTTTAACCATGTTTTTTTAAGCCCGTGACTGGATAAAATAAAAGGAAATGACGGAAGTTCAAATTTTAAAAAAGCTATCATCGCATATTAAATCTAAAGAAATGCAACTTTCAGCACGTGACTGGATGAAATAAAAAAAATATAAAATGCGATATTTTCTAAAAAAATAAATGCAAAGAAAAGGTTTCTATAATCGTTTGCAATATCTAAAGTAATTTTTTTCCCCTTTTTCGCCTTCTTTAAAAAACATATTTAATATTTTGGCAACAATGCACATAAATATATAATTGAAAATTTTAGAACGCATTACTCTTGGCGAACCAGTTGGTCGCCAAAGGCAGCTAGTATAATATAATAATAATATATGTTATAAACGTTAAACTGGTTCAACAAAATTAATATTTTACCTCCTCATTGTTAGTAATTACTTCTAAGTTGTTAATTTCCCTGTATTCACGAAAAAAAAAGCTTGTTATTTAGATAACGAGCTTTAGAAAATAAAATAAATTCTCATTTCTAATTTAAACATATGCAACCCAATTTTAGGTCATTGTTATTTTTTTAAATTAGTTCAATGAATTGTTTTAGTGAATAAAGCATAAAAACAGGTGCCGATTATATTATTAGACTCGTTCATTCAGTGATGCAGAATTTGTATTTGTATTTACTGTCTCATAAATATTCTGAAAAATAAAAGGGGAAAAAAAAAAAACATTTTTGTGGATCCTAAAAAAATGTGATGAAAACAGTACAATAGAAAATGAAATGTATTATAATAAATTTCAAGTTATCATTTGAGAACATTATTATTTTTAAGTCATTGTTGGTCTTAATTTAAGTCATTAACCAGTTTAAACCGGTTTGAAACAATCACGAAACTTCTCTATTTGTCTCCAGCTCCCCTCCCCGCCTCTCTCTATATATAATGATAATTTTTTTAAACTTTCATTTATAATTTTTCTAGCTGCCAAAGTTTTGGAGCTTTGGGATGAGGGGGGACAACCATCGTTTCTCAACATATCGACGCAAGCGCAATTTGACAGACTCTTGATTGTTTCAGACTGGTTAAAATTGGTTAATGACTTAAATTAACTAAGACAATTCGGAAGAATTTAGAGAATGTATAGTTTGAAAATCAAATTGCAACTTTAGTTGGCCATAAATCACCAAATGTATGCATTATTTTCTAATAACCTTATTTTAATTAATTGAAATTATCCCTGAACCAGTAATCTTTATTGAGTAAATAAACAAAAAATTTTGTTTGATTTATTTTTTAAAAACGTTGCGCGATTAGGTAATAACACTCTGATTTCCAAAATAAAACTACATTATCAGATGATACATAATAGAAAAGTAATGAAAAACAATGAAAGTCAAAGAAGAAAGAAAAGAAAAGAAAACATAATAAAAGTCAAAGAAGAAAGAAAAGAAAAGAAAACATAATACAAGTCAATTCTAAAATAACAAAAAGGGATAAATCGCCAATTTGTTGACTATCATTTTGTGGCTTCAACAAATTTTTGCCTTCAAATCGCTTCAGAAACCTAAGTGTAAACAACATGATGGTCTCACATAATAAGGTAAAATAAGAAGAGAGAAAATTTAAAAATTTGAAGTTACTCCTGTTATAGATCTGCAATTCGACATGACAGATTTATTTTTTGAAAATAATATAAATACGTTTTATGACTCTAATTATTAAAATAATAGTAATAATAATTGCGAATTTCATTTTGATAAAATTAATCCTGCTTAGAAAATTTGATTATGCGATTTATATTTTAAGTGTCAAACTTTAAAGAAGGTGAATTCACGTGATGTTAAAATCACATAACAAATTAAATGATGCAAATATATATATATATATATATATATATATCGTTTTTGAAATGATTAATCCAGAAAAAAAAAATATATCAGTAGTCGATATGATATCTTGCACAGAAGTTTATCAGCTGAAAGGAAAATTTATATTTAGAGCAGGGAAACTCAAATGTTGATCACTAAAAGAATGTTTTGAAAATGTCTTATTTTGTGGCATTTCGGAAATGCAATTACGTATTCAGTAATTTAATAATTACTTAATTATGTGCTTTCATTTAACTGCAAAAAAGGCTGCATAATCGATCACATTCAAATTAAAACCAAATATTGTTTGACTCTTTGAGGCAGACGATTTTTAAGAAAATAAAAATTCTAGTCGCACATATTTTTTATAATATATAAAAAAAAAAAAAAATGGGGAAAAAACGAAATTTTCGGATTATTTAACATACATATTTAATATGTTCGAAATCCAAACTTCAACTCTAAATTTAAAATTAAAATATTTCAGCTTATTTGTGGATAAAGTAGCTCTCCTTTCACTTCCTTTTCTCCCTTTTTTAAAAAAAAAAAAACATTATTGCAATCTCACACTAAATCAATATTTTTTGTAACATCACTAATATCTAATCTGACAAGCCTAAACATATTAATTTTCAAAATATTCCCATTGATTGGATTTCGATTTACATTTACAATTTTGATCGCCAAAACAAATGAACATTTTTTTTTTTTTCATATTTATTTACTTTGTTCTCATACAAACAAAGATTAAGATTCATCAAATTTCAAAATCAAGTTTTTTGACGATAGTTCTTCCATTACTTTGCCTATGAGGAAAAAAAAAATATCCGTCACTAGATGACGCCACGTCAAAATTATTTGCTATACAGAATTTAGTCACGAATTAAAAACTCGTTAATTTCAATTATTAACATTATTATCGTTTGAAAGAGAAATATAGCTTTTAAAAATTTATTAACATTTGTGATACTTGGTTTAAAGTGCCAAATAATTGATCTTCAAAAGAGGATCAATAATTAATTTAACAAATTAAATTCCTCATCCTTTATAATAAGGATTCAATGGAGGCAGAATTTAATGCATCATATAGTCATGATGAAACTCCAGAATTAAAAAATTTATCATATTTTGATTAACAATAATCAAAATACAATTTTTGTAAAATGCATGATAATTAGAAATTTCAGAAGATAATCCGCAAAATTAGATCAACAAAATAAAATTAATTTTCTTGTAAATGATGCATAATTTAATTAAAATGAGGAAATGTAGTTCTAGAAAATGTCTCTCTTAAAAGCAGGCGAAGACCAATATTGGAAAATTTTGCCGTATTAGATTAAAACGTCCAAATGCTTTTCAGTGTATATAAATATCTCGAAATTTAATTTCAGGAACCACAGCGCCATCTATTGAACAATAGCAAATCCAAAACAGGAAAAAATAAAAAATTTAGATTTCACTCTGTCAATATAGAAAATTCTTTTCATACATAAGTAAACTTCTACTTCACAAGCCTTTCATTATTGCAATATTGTTTTAGTAATTTCGTTTATATATCAATTTGCCTCAATCCAAAAAATATATATATTATTCCCTTTTTTCTTTCTTTCTTTCTTCATTTCTAATAATTTTTATTCATACAATAGAAAAGTTAAATTTTCGAAAACTGTAGAATCAAAATGTAAAAATAATTACTAATTTTAATATCAAATTAAATTATTTTCTTTTATCATTAATATCTCTTGAGTGTCTCCACAGATACAACTATTTTAATATTTAATTCAACTTTCTTAGATTGCTTCGTATTAGTTTCATTTAATTCCTTTTTTTTTGGGGGGGGGAACTAATTATGAAATCAGAATCATCTATATTTATTAAAATCTAGCCACTAAGATATTTCAATCATTTTGTGAAACTTTGTTTTATTGTTTTATTCTCAAAGAAATGCAAGAAAATATTAGAAAGATTTTTTATAAAATGCTTGGAAAAAGCTATTTCCAGTGAAATTGTTGATTTTTTAAGGTTATTCAAGGGTTAAGCAAATATTTTATTCAAGCAATACTTAAAAACGCCGTCTACGATGACTAATTTTGCCAGCTTAAAAAGAGAAAAAAATGACGCTTTAAAGGAGAAACACATTTTTTATAAGATTTAATAAATTGCATTTACAAGGGAAAATTCAACGATTGGATTATGTGTAGGGTGCGTTGCTTTCTGATATACAATTCAAACATCTTTAAAAGTAATGACAACAAAAAAACAGTCGAAGGGTGTGAAAAGCTTTCAAAGCAATATTATAAAAATTAAAGATAATATAAGAAATGAAAATTAATTTTAAAAAACTTGCGAGAGGGGTTCCCTTGAATTTTCTCGCATGCTTTCCAAACAGAGTTAATTGTGGACATTGGGTAACGCCTCATATGTTTTGCATGGCATTACCGAATGGTAAGTTCGAATATAGATCTATGGCGCGAACCTAGCGTTTTTAATTAATCTGTCTAATTTTTTCTGTCTAATTTTCTAATCTGTCTAATCTAATTTTTAATTACATATTAATTTTAATTAATATATATATATATATATAT
>JAPMOQ010026410.1:567259-613979 GCA_026543055.1 Argiope trifasciata | reverse complement strand
TATATATATATATATATTCTGAGTAGAATGAAACCAAAATTTGAAGGAGAATTACATTTCAATTCCCAAGATACCGAAAATCTATTGTCAACATTTACTGAATTTCATCTATTTTGTAATTCTGTTCATGGATAGTAACAGACCTATAGAAAACTTTATTAATACATATTTAGATGCTAAATCACTATACGTAATTGTATTTATATGGTTTTTAACAAACTGGAGTTTTGACCTCGGCTTTTAAAAATGGAGGGGTTAACAGCTCGTGAGCAGATGTCTGGAAATGACACTTCTTGTGAATAGATGAATGCTACAAAAATCAATTAAGAAGAACCATGCAAGAGTTAAATTTTCCAAATAGAAATTCAAAGAATTAACTACCAGAGTTTTTCAAGTAATAAATTTTATAAAGGATAAAAAAAAGGCCTAAATTTCTAAAAAAATTACAGTGCCTAAAAGAAAAGTAAGCGAAATTAAAATGATTACAAAATTAAAATCCAGATTGGAGTTAATGTATATGAATGTAGTAAAGAGCTCAAATTTTGTTAACCATGGTCAGAATACTAAATCATTTGACGAAATAATGAATTAGATTTCCATTACTTTAATAAAAAATTAATGCTGCCAATCAAAGATAAAATACTGTAAAATATTTCGTTAAATTATGAGAGAAATTGTACTCTTATTAAATCTCTACTATTAAAAAATTACGTTTTGAATTTCAAAAGGATTTTGAAAATTTTTTTGGGATAATATATTTTTGAAGATGTCGTAGAAAAAAACCCAAATACTTAAAATTGTAATTCAGTAAAAACTAACTTTTTGTTTAAGTTTATTTTATATTAACGTCCTGTTTTAAAGCAACAGTGGGGCTATTTGGGGCCGGACATCGCAATTTTGAACCGTGGTCAGATTACGAGGACAACACTTCATATGGCACCTCTCCACATCTCACCAGCGAGGAGACATTTGGCCCGGACGGATTTAATCTGCACCAGACCCGCTTAAAAGATGATTCTTTGGTGGAATCAGATGACGAACTTCAAACCTTCTGTCTGGAAGCCGATACCTTACTTTACAACGCCACAGTGGCCCTAAACCAACTTTTTGAAGTTGGCTGTAGTTACTCCGGCTTTGAATAACCTGTTAAAAGCAAACAAGAATAGACAAACCAAATTTGTATGAGAAATAAATATCATTAACCTTTATATTTTGCATACAAAGATTTTTTTATCAAATGCAAATCAAGCAAATAATATTACGAATTTGGTGTAACTGCATTTAATTTCATTATTCCCAGTAAAGACCTTATCACACAACAAAATATCGTCGGCATTTTCCTCCAGCAAACGACAACGAAAATGACGTCACTTTAAAGGTTTACATGATTGGTTAAATTTTGTTTGCGGACAATATTTCCGTCACTATCGTCGGCCTTTTCTAGCTGGTTAGAAAAAGTTGTCGATTATGAAACTTGCCTGACAGGTTCTGAGGGTAGAAAAGGAAAATTGCTGACGGAAAGTGCAGACAATATTTCGCCTTGTGATAAGGCCTTAAGCTTATCTGTATGTTCGATTGCAAAGGAATACATATGTTATTACATTAGAAGAGCTCGATAAAAATAATTCTTCATAGTTTCAGAATCTTAAATGTAAATACATATCAAATTTTGAACTCATTCCGTAAAAGCGTCTATCAATCTATCGATCTGTACTTTAACTTGAATGTCACTTTCAAAACTCGAAATTACAATGATTTAGAATATGTTTTTGTTATCAAAATTCTAACATTTTATCAAATTTTTATTTTAATTGGTCAAAAAAATGCATCTTAAATACATACTTGAGTTCCATCACCATATTAAGAAGCACAAAGCACTCAAATGCAGTATGCTGGAAAAATAAAACTGAGTATTCATGGCTCTCTCTTTTTATTCAATCTCCATAATTTTCATGAAAGGGAAAAGAATAACATCTGTATTAGGGAAGATGTGAGGCAATTTTGGAAAGACCACTCCCGATGGTTGGCACTCATTATTTTGAATTGCTTTGAGATTCGAGGATAACACATGAATAACCATTCTCAGCACCAAATTTTTGTACCGTACCAACAGGATTATATTTCGAAATCAGATTCAGTACTTACAATACGACACAGATCATGATTAATGCATTCAATTTCGAACTTGAAATATTGTTGTAGGAAATTGAGGTCTAAACAAAAATCCAATTTTAATTCTAGTGAAATATCGACATCCGAATCGAATGATCAAGGACTCGAAATCAAATTCATCAAGGAGTTCGATGTGTTTCAAGGTTGGTGCTGTAATGATTCAGCTTCTCCCCGGTTTGATCATTGTGGTTTCTTTTTCACACGCTCCATAATTGCAATTTCTAAGCTGGTCTCCTCAATGGCGAAGTTTTATGGCAGTGTAATTGCTTACAGATGGACAGATGGAGAACCCTCCTTCTAAGAACGGACATCTGGCCCTTTAGAGTGAATCCAGATAAAGGACCACCCGTGCACTAATCGTGTCTGCGACACAGATGTGTATCCTGCATTGTGGACCACGAACATTCCTGCGGTCAACTGCAGACCAGCCAGACGATTGGAGAATCGGCAGCCCAAATGCTCCAATGTGGATGGGAGGTGGGGTTGAAAGAAGAGAGAAAAGGCGAGATTTTTGGAGAGAAAAGGAACGAGGAGTTTTTTGGTGAAGAGGTCGAGAGGAGAGATCAGTGAAAGCAGAGCGTTGGAGAGAAAATTCAACTCGAGGAATTCGGTGGATTCCTGGAGCTAACCCCGGTACCAGCGTAAGACTTTGAGGGTCGGTTATCTGTTATCGTGAGTTTCTCCAAAATATTTCGAGGAACTATTCTTGTGATGTTCCACATAGAGCTTTTCACTTAACCTAGATGATAGATAGTATTTTTTCTGTTAATTAAAGCTGTAAATAAAGTAATTTGATTAAAACGCTACCCTTTATTTGATCGGACCAGATCGAGACGTTACAGCGCACATTAAATACGCTATCATGAATCAATATCCTCACTTTTATGTCGTTCAATAGTTAGAAAACAAATAAAGGCAAAAAATGTTGGCCACTTCTTCTGACTAGGATTGTATAGAGGTGGCCCTGCGCTGATGGTAAAACCACAAAAGTTGCACCACCTCCCAATATCTGTTGCATTTTTTGTTGAATTTGCATCGTCCCAGTGACCCTCGCCCCCTTCTGGGGAAATAAAAAATTTGCTTGCTTTGATTAGCAGTTCTTGGTTCCTTGCTTTGAAACGATAATTTACTACCCAGATTTAGAAGATTATATAACTTTGTTTGTCGATTTAAATTTCATTAGTTTTAACTTTATTTTCCTGCAAAATACTGTAGATCTAATTGAACTGATGAGATTGAATTCAATTAAATTGATAGTAAATATTAATACTTTAAGTTAAAAAAATGTAATTTATTTTATTTATTATAAATATAAGGAATAATGAATTTTATTTATTATAAATATAAGGAATGAACATTGATAAGTTAATATAATCAATTCCTGATTTAAAATTCTGTAATTATATTGCGAATTACAGTTGAAATGTGCTACATTATTGAACGAATAAGATCTAAATGCAAACTTCAGGTTAGTCAACGTTTTGCTTGGTGTATAACCAGCGTGTGGTCCTGTTGGAATTATGTTACTACTATATGTGACAATTTTTTAACCACAGAAAAAAAATATCTCCCAAAAGTTGGTAAATTCGAACTAAACAGAAGAAAAAAAATATTCAACTCCTGTTATGTATAATTTTGAGACTTCAATTTACTCTAAATGAAAAGTAAGAACATAACACTATATAAAACCATGTGAACACTAATGATACATTGGTTAGCTTACATTATAAGCCATTATAAAGTGCACCTTCATGTAATGGTGGCCAATATTGCTATTTTCATTATTAAAACCCTCTATCTTGCATCGATATACTCAAAAACATTCGTTTAGTGCGTTACTGCACCGTTTAATGTTACCTATTTTGAAGAAGAGAATCACACGTTCTTTCACTTTCAATCAATGTTAACAATTGGTGTTCATAGAATCCGATAAGAAGCTATATTTTAGATACTAAATTTGTGAGCCAAATTTTAAATATCTAGCTCTTTATGTCTCATAGTTATCGGGCCCATTTGCTCAGGACAACTGGGAAAGCAGATTTCCTTTGATTGGATTACATTCAAAAATTTATAAAAAATTTCAAATGTAATGCCAAATTCGTATATTAAATACCATCCATCTTTTTTAAAATTATTTTTATCATATTCTGAGGTAGATAAACAGAACTAACTATAGGCAGACATAAGTCGAAAAAAGCATTTTTGGTGAAGATTCCTCAAAATTTCGGATTTGAAATTTTTGACGATTACATTTTTTCTTTCTAAATTTCGCATATAAGAAGGGCAATGGTGGCCTAGTGGTAAGATCTCAGCTTCGGAACCGGAGGGTCTGAGGTTCGAGACTCGATTCCATCGAAGAACTGTTTTGTGAGGAGGTCTCTTGCACGTTAAATCTGTCAGATCAAACGCCGATTTGGAAAGGGGGGTGCCAGTTCAGGTGTCGTCCTCGTCATCTGCCCGTTGCTCAAAATTACGAGGTCCGTCCTAAAATAGCCCTAGTGTTGCTTTAAAACGGGACGTTAATATGACTAAACTAAACTTCGTATATAAGAAAGAAAAATTACCGTTAAGAATATTATTATGGTCACTTCATGTTCTGATAAATTAAGAATTTTATATTTTCATACAGCTCCTTAGTCATTTGAGTCCTAATTAGTAAAATAGTGTTGATACTCTGTCACTTTAAATAGTTTGATCCATTCAATTGCGACTAAAAATGAGTGAGTTATGAAAATTTGAATAGTACTGTCGTCTAAAATTGCGAGATCTAAGATTAACCCATAGAGCAAATGAAAGAGGAGAGCTAAAAAATGTATGACGATGTTAACGAAAATTAAACAAATGCAAATTTATAAATTCTTTATTAGTTAATTTCGTTAACGAGAAAAAAAAATATCGGGTGCAAATAAAAATCAACTGAAAATTTTTTGAACACAGCTTTTATAATTTTAATTTATGTCCTTTTTACAATCTTCAATTTTTATTTCAATACTTTTTACAATTTTTATTTCAATATGCCCAAACTGATACATCAAAATTAAAGAAACAAGATATAATTTATTTCATCATTAGATTTCCGTTCAGTAAGAAAAATTACTTCAGCTTGTTAGCTTATAAAATTGCCTATTTGGCTGCTAATCAACTTGGGAAACATTTTACTTTTGGTGTTGATAAAACTGAAAGATATAAATTAAATAACTACTAAAGTTATTCAAGATTGATTTTTCTTTTCCTTCATTTGCTTGTGAAATATTTCGAATTTTTAACTAATTATTTGCTTCCGACCAAATTGTGCAGCAAGAAATAAATGAGAAAGCTGTAAAATACCATTATACATATTGGATCGAATAATGTGAACTAGTATTTAATCTAGAATTTCTATAATGTGACGAATAAAAAAACTAAACGTATTCTGAAATGAAAACTACATTTCAAAAACAATAGAATAAAAAAATGTATCATGGCAAAGGGCTAATATCCATTGTATGTCACAGTATATTTCAAGAAGAAGAAATTTCCATTTCTCCCCTCACTTAATGCCTTTCAGATAAAATTTCTAAAAAAAAAAAGAAAATCCAAATGAAAAAAAAAAAAAAAAAATGTACCCCCCCCCCAAATATGCAGTTTGAAGAGGATGCAAAAACAAATGTTTTTTTTCTTGTGGTGAGATTGGATTTTTTCACACGGAGCTGTTATCAAGATTCATCCTTCCAAAAAGCTTTTTTTTTTATCATTTATATGCATTGTTTTTTAATGTATTATTTATGTATATTTTATAAATGATATTTTAATTTGTATCAATATATCTGTTTACAAGCATTAAAAATGCATCAATAAAAAACATGGCTTTGATTAGAAATCATTAATTTGCTATTCAAAGAGTTGATTATTCAAAATATTATAAAGTTTGTTTTAATAAAATATTTTATTGAAACAAGTATATATTCATATTATATGTTGCGCTCACATATTTTAGAAATTTGCTAAATATGCAATTTGTCAACAACTGAAATATACTTCAGTTTTATGTATGATTTATATAATAAATACATGAACTAAGTTGTTCATCAATAATGGCAGAGCTGCAAGTGTTGCCAACACTAGTTTCTTTTGATAATTATAGTTTATTCACGCATGGGGAACGAGAAAAGAGCAAGTCTTTCGAACTGAAATGACCATTAAAATTTTTGTTTTGTTTGGAAGACCGCTGTAAACATGGCTGATTCCAGTGAAATGGATGGCGATTGGGAAATGGGAGATGTTGCTGTTAAAGCTCCGAAAGGGAATAAAAAGCTTTCGGTTGAAAGAATTTATCAGAAGAAAACTCAACTGGAGCACATTTTGCTCCGACCTGATACATATATTGGATCCGTCGAACCTGTCACTCAAACTATGTGGGTATACGATGACGGTGTTGGATTGGTAAATAGAGAAGTTACATACGTTCCTGGTTTGTATAAAATATTTGATGAAATTTTAGTGAATGCAGCTGATAATAAGCAACGCGATAAAAGCATGGATATGATAAAGATTGAGATTAATTCAGAAAAAAATAAAATTTGTATTTGGAATAATGGACGAGGCATACCAGTTGTTGAACACAAAGATGAAAAAATGTTTGTGCCATCCTTGATTTTTGGCCATTTGTTAACATCATCGAACTATAATGATGAGGAAAGGAAAGTCACTGGTGGTAGGAATGGTTATGGTGCAAAATTATGTAACATTTTCAGTACCAAATTCACAGTTGAAACAGCATCCAAAGAATACCACAAACAATTTAAGCAGACTTGGAAAGATAATATGACGAAAGCAGAAGAACCGAAGATCCAGAGTTTTAGTGGTTCTGATTACACTTGCATTACATTTTATCCTGACTTAGCTAAATTTAAAATGACAGTTCTTGACAAAGACATTGTTGCTATAATGACTCGGCGTGCTTATGATATTGCTGGTTGTGCACGTGGTGTGAAAGTTATCTTGAATGACAAAAGGCTACCTATAAAGACTTTCAAAGATTACATTAGCCTTTATTTAACTGAGAAAACTGATGAAAACGGAGATCCCTTAAAAATAGTTCATGAAGCAGCAAATGAACGATGGGAAATAGCTGTCACTTTGAGTAGTAGTGGTTATCAACATGTGAGTTTTGTCAACAGTATTGCCACCACTAAAGGTGGACGCCATGTTGATTATATTACTGACCAGTTAACATCAAAAATTGCAGAAGTGATAAAAAAGAAAAACAAGGGTGGTAAGGATGTTAAACCTTTTCAAATTAAAAGTCATTTATGGGTGTTTGTAAACTGCCTTATAGAAAATCCAACATTTGATTCTCAAACTAAAGAAAATATGACTTTACAAGTAAAAAATTTTGGCTCTAAATGTCAGTTATCTGAAAAGTTCGTCAATCAAGCTATGAAATGTGGTGTTGTTGAATCTATCATGTCTTGGATAAGATTTAAAGCACAGACTGAACTTGAGAAAAAGTGCAGTGGCAAAAAACACACCAAATTAAGAGGTATTCCAAAACTGGAAGATGCTAATGATGCTGGTACAAAAAATTCTATTGACTGTACTTTAATTTTAACAGAAGGAGATTCAGCTAAATCTTTAGCTGTATCTGGACTGGGAGTTGTAGGCAGAGACAAATATGGAGTGTTTCCTTTAAAAGGTAAAATTTTAAATGTTCGAGAAGCTTCTCACAAACAAATTTTGGAGAATGCCGAAATTAATAATATAATAAAAATCATGGGACTGCAGTATAAGAAGAAATATGAATCTGTAGATGATTTAAAAACATTAAGATATGGCCGACTGATGATTATGACAGATCAGGATCAAGATGGTTCTCATATAAAAGGTTTGTTAATTAATTTCATCCATCATAACTGGCCAAGTTTATTGCGGTTACCATTTCTTGAAGAGTTTATCACTCCTATTGTCAAAGCCACAAAAGGAAAAGAAGAAAAATGTTTCTACAGTCTTCCGGAATTTGAAGAATGGAAGACTGAAACTCCAAACTGGAATAAGTACAAGGTAAAGTACTACAAAGGTTTGGGTACCAGCACAGCAAAGGAAGCTAAAGAATACTTTTCAGACATGAAACGACATCGTATTCGATTCCACTATACTGGTAGTGAAGATGATAATGCCATTCAATTGGCATTTAGCAAGAAAATGGTAGATATGCGTAAAGAATGGCTGACAAATGGCATGGAAGAAAGGAAGCGTAGGAGAGAATTAGGTTTGCCTGAACTGTATTTGTATGGCAAAGATACAACTGCAGTAAGTTATAATGATTTTGTTAACAAAGAATTGATTCTATTTAGCAACATGGATAACGAACGATCTATTCCATCAGCTGTTGATGGTTTCAAACCTGGCCAACGTAAAGTTCTTTTTACTTGTTTGAAGAGGAATGATAAAAGGGAAGTCAAAGTTGCACAGTTAGTTGGATCAGTTGCTGAACAGTCTGCATATCATCATGGTGAACAAGCATTGGCTGGAACAATTATTGGTTTAGCTCAAGATTTTGTTGGCAGCAACAACATTAATGTTTTGCTGCCTGTAGGACAATTTGGTACTCGTCTACAAGGTGGTAAAGATGCTGCAAGTCCGAGATACATTTTCACTATGTTGAGTCCAGTTACAAAACATCTTTTCTCAAGCTTGGATTCACCTCTTCTGAATTATTTGTATGATGACAATTTAAAAATTGAACCAGAATATTACATCCCTATTATTCCTATGGTTCTTGTAAATGGAGCTGAAGGTATTGGTACTGGTTGGAGTACTAAGGTACCAAACTACAATCCTAGAGATCTTGTGAAAAATATTTATCGCTTGCTTGATGGTGAAGAACCTTTACCAATGAATCCTTGGTACAAGAATTTTAGAGGGCAGATTGATCGTTTAGATGATCAGCATTTCTTGGTAAGTGGAGAAATTGCTATATTGGAAGATAATAAAATTGAAATCACTGAATTACCTATACGTACTTGGACACAGACATATAAAGAAAATGTTTTGGAGCCAATGGTTCATGGAACAGACAAGACACCAGCTTTTATTACAGACTACAAAGAGTATCATACTGATACCACTGTTAGATTTGTCATTAAAATGACACCAGATAAATTTCAGCAAGCTCGAAATCAAGGATTCCATAAAGCATTCAAACTGCAAACTTCTATATCTTTGTCTAGTATGGTACTATTTGATCATTTAGGCTGTTTGCGCAAGTATGATTCTCCAGATCAGATTTTAAGGGAATTTTATGAAGTTCGTTTTGGTTTATATGAAAAAAGGAAGGATTATATGGTGGGTGCATTAGAAGCTGAATCTTTGAAGCTCAAGAACCAGGCAAGGTTTATTGTTGAAAAGTGTGATAATAAAATCTCCGTTGAGAATCGTAGAAAGGCTGAAATGATTAAGCTTTTACAGGATCGTGGATATGATTCTGACCCTTTGAAAGCATGGAAAGAGTCCCAGAAGAATATTGATGAAGAAAAGGTTGATGAGGAGTCTGACACAGAGAAAGAAGACTCATCATCTGGCCCGGATTATGATTATTTATTAGGTATGACTTTATGGAGTTTGACCCGTGAGAAAAAAGACGAATTACTAAAGAAACGAGATGAGAAAATAAAGGAGTTAAATGATTTGAAATCTAAATCTGCTTCTGATCTGTGGAGAAATGATTTGAAGGAATTTTTAGAAGAACTGGATAAATTTGAAAAGGAGCAACAAGAGGATGAATCTGGTCACTCAAAGATAAAGAAGAAGCCTGTAGGGAAAAAGAAATATACTGATGAAGACAAACCGTCTCCTTTTGGAGAGAGAGTAAATCCACCTGTTGATGAAGAGTTCAAAAAGAAATGGGAGAAAAAGCCCGCTGTTCCTGGTGAAGGCAGAAAAGGTCGTAAAAAGAAACTTACTGATATTAAAGAAGAAGATGGAGATGAGAATAAAGAAACCTCCCTTTCAGAAAGAATAGCAGCTATTACACCAGAGAAAAAACAGAAAGGGAAAGGTACTAAAAATGGTACAAAGCAAGCAGCTTTATCTTTCAAAACAATTGGAGAGAAGAAAGGAGCTACTAAAAGCCCTAAAAAGCCTAAAAGGAATCCTTGGTCAGATTCTGAATCAAATGATGATATTTCAGATTTATCTGAAATGGAGGAAAAACCAGAAGATTATATTCCTGCTGAAAAGAGAGAAATGGCTCCTAGAAGAGCAGCTGCAAAAACAAAATATAATTTTGATAGTGATGACAATGATATGAATAGTAATAGTGACAATGAAAGTAGAGAACCATCGCCTGTACCATCATCTATCAATCATAGAAATCAGGATGAAGAGGAGAAACTGAATGGTAATGTTTCTTCGGATCTTTCTGATGTTGACAGCAATCCACTTCCATCTTTAAATTCTAAGGGACAATCTAATAATGATTTATTTGACTCATTATTAGGGAATAAAGCTTCAGAAGAAAGTCCAGAAATATCAACTGAAATTCGCAAAAATGTTGATTCAGACAGCGACTCTAGTTCTGGATTTAAAATTGAAGTGGAGAAACCAGCACCAAAAGCTGCTCCCAAAAAAAGAGCACGCAAAGCTAGTGATGAAAGTTCAGATGATGACTTCAAACCAAAACCCAAGAAAGAGGCAAAGGCAAAGAAACCTGCAGCTCCGAGAAAGAAAGCTGCTCCAAAAGAAGGTGGTGCTGCTGTTAAGAAGCCTAGCAAACCAAAGGCCAAGCCGAAGAAAAAATCTGGCTCAGATGATGACTTTGGAGCATCGGATAATGATGATGTTCCTGAATCGCAACCTGCTCGTCAGCCTCGTGCTGGACGAACAAAAGCACCAACTAAATTCACCTTTGATTCAGATTCTGATGATGATTTTTAATTTCATCTCATTATAGAAAGCATCAATTATTGGAAGGAAAAAATAGATTTTCTACTACTGAAAGAAAATGCACAATTGATTTGATTAAATACAAGGAATTCATATTTTAATTGAACAGATTTTCATTTTAATGTCTGTCATAATGTGTAAACTTATATTTAATTCATATTATTTTATCAACACTTTTCTCACTGCTGTTGTATTTTACTGGATATTTTAAACAATGAAAATCATTATTTTGTATTTATAATCTTGAAAATTCTGCTTTGTGTGGTTGGGAAGAGCTGTACTTTTACCTTATTGTAAGTACTCAAATGTTATTTATTCATAATATGTTTTGTTATATGTTTTATTGTTCAAGTGCAAAGATTTGATGAAATATACAAATGCTTACTTTTTTAAAAACTTAATTGTTACCAATTATTTTATTTTATCTGAATTCTCATAAAATCTTACCAATCATTGGATACAGACGAGATCAGTACGTATTATGAAGAAGTTTTAATCATTCAGTAAAGATATCATCTTAGAGATTTGTCATAATTAGTGTTTTTTAAACTGAAATTTTAGAATTTTTCTTTTGCAGTGTCATTTTTAATTGAATTCATAAATGCTGCTTTTTCAATATGGTAATAATCATGCCATTTAAAAATGGCTTTGTTTTGTAAAAATAACCTTACATGTTATTTGAAATGAGCAATAAGATAAAATGTTATGACAATGAACATTTTAATTTTGGATTTATAATAGAATAAATCTATTAATAGGGGAATCATTAACACAAGTATATTATTGTATTTAACATATTATTATTACATAGAATTACAATTGCTTTATCAGAGAATTGAATTTTATTTCATGTGGCTAAATGTAGGTGATTTGTATTTGATTTGTTATTTAATTGAATATGGTTTAATTGCCAAATTCTAAATATTCAACTACAATAAATTTGTCAAATAGGGCAGCCTAACTTTATATATTATAATAACTATATATTTGGCAAATCTTCTTTTTAGCAGAGATGATTCCATATTCTGTAATTTATCCTGATAAATTTTAATGTCAGAATTTAATTCAAAATTATGGCAAATATCTTTTTAATGGTGCTTGTTTAATAATTTTTCACTGCTCATTAATGCAGTAAATGCCATAATCTATTTCTTATTAATATAGTTGCCTTGTAATTGAAATTTTTAGACTTCAATTCATTAAAATAATAATAAAGAAATTCATGAAAATTTATATGAGAAAAAAAAACTGTATATTTAAAATAAATTTCCCCTTTATCCCTATTTTTGAAACATAAATTTTCATTTTATGAATGTAGATTTTGTGACTCAATCTGTTTTATATTATGATAATGTTATGTTATGTTCTCTTTAATGGAATTTATTGATATGTTATAAATTATTAATAAAGGTAATTTATTTTGTGCAACTTTTTCAACAACTGTGTAACATTTGTGAATTTTTACTATGAAAATCTGATCTTGTATTATTTAAGAATGTTTTAAACTTTTTTATTCATATATTGATTTTATATTTATATTAAAGTATCTAAAAATTAACCAAAAAGTTTATCACTGAAAACTATTTATTTGTTGACTTATGATGATTTGTATATTTATTTAGTTATTGTTTGTTATAATTTCATACTAGTTGAACATTTTTAATTGATTGAATTAATTTAATATTTAATTGATATTTTTTATATTCATTTATAGATATTTTCTTCTTTTTCATTGTTATTTTTTCATGGGTATTAAAATGTATTATATTTTGTTGTCATATTTATCCTGTATTGTGTTGCACATATTTACATTAGTTGTATTTCCCTCCTATGACTCGAAATCTTTCTAAGAAAGACATTCTTTTCTTTATCAAAAAGAAATCTTAGTTTGGCCAATTGAAGCTGAAAATATTGCCAATGTAACAATAATAGATACTTTTTATTTATAAATGTTGGCTTTAGCATTTAATAATTTTATGTCAATCATAAAATTATTTGTAAAATATGGTAGGGAAGGCTAAGATTTAGCAAGTTTCAATCTAGAGGTTTACTAACAGGAAAGTACCAAAATTGTATTTTAATATCTTACTTTTTGTTACCAAATGAGAAAAGTTCGATTTTATTTTGAAATACCTTTTAAAAGAAAATGTCATTAACTTAAAGAATTTATTTTTTAAATAACAAAATATATTATATTTACTTGAATTTTATATTTATATTGTTTTATTATTGTTATTAATCTCATGTTATTATAGAATTGATATATATTATTCATATTCATGTATTTAAAAGTAATAAACTTTATTTGTTTACAATTTTCTCTGAAATAAGTATGGCCTGACTTTGGCACATTAGTTGGCATGACATGTATCCAATAAATTCATTTTGCTATTAGAAGATTGAATTGAGTTAAGTTTCCCAGAAATGGCTCTGTTTTGCACCTTTCTATACTCAATTGGTAAAATTGAAGTTTACCAATAATGAAGAGAAGGTTGGAGAATAGTTTTAGGTCAATGCAATAGTTTTTATTACAAATCTGTTATTATAGTATTATCCATTTTTTATTTCGTATAATTTCCTCTCTTAGCAGATATACAGGTGTGCTTTTAACTCGTCAGTGTCATGTTGTGTATCCAATCAATGAGTAGAGTTCAGTACCTGCTCAATCTTGAAATGTTTTCCTCTTTGAAGTGTGCTTTTTATTTAAATATTTATTTTAAAGTATCTTTCAGCTGAAAAGTTATACTGAAATCTGATAAGGATTTTTTCATTTATGAATTTTGTCAGTTGTTGATTAAAAAAAGTGTAAGTTACTGTTTTATAAAAAAGTATTTAACTGTTTCAATTAAATAAGATCTAATGTATGCTTAAAGATAGTAATTATGAATTATTCAAGTACTAATCAAAATTAGGCACAGAATTCAACTCTGTGTTTAGAACCTTAAATTTTTGTTGTTGTTGCCAACCTGCTTACTATTTATTGTACTCTAGCTAATATGCTGCTTTTTAGATATTTAATTATCACTTTCTTTTTAAAAAATTTGATAAAAATAAGATTTTACTTAAGAATTTTGAATAATTAAAAAGCACACTTCCAAGGCATAATTCATTGCTCATCTATAAAAGATGCAGAGTAAAGGACAAAAAAATTATAATTTTAAATCAAAATACAATTTGAAATTGTTTCCTAAATATATAGTTAATGTAGAAAATATAATTTTGCCAATGCATGCCTGAAAAAAAGACACTTTTGAGTAAAATTTTATTTATTTTACACAAGAAAGATTGATGTGACATATTTCTTTACATTGTGACAAAAGTGCAAAATAGCAAAAAAAAAAAAAAAAAAGGATTTTACCAAGAGTTTACAATACAGAATTTCTTTGATATATATTGATTTTGAAAAGGAAATCTGAGGTATCTTTGAATGAAATATGTAGTGTTAGGAATTTTTTATGCTTTAGCTTTTGATGTTGGAAACCAAGGAGTTGATAACTTTTTAGAATGTGTATTAAAATTAATTCAATATAAAAGTGGGATTTGAATGAGAAAATAAGAGAATTTTATGAATATATAGCATTGGCTGATTTAAGATAAAAATTAGGTACTTGATTTGAATTTAAATTAAATTAAGCAAAATCATTGCACATATATGTATTTATAGAAAAAGAAAAAAAATGTATGTAATTCCTTTAAAAATTAAGGAGATTTTTTTTAATTCTTTGAATTATTGATAGTCCATGGATTATAATTCAGTAACTTTTCAGATTTTTAAAGAACTATCAACTCCTATGTAATTTAAATTAATTTAATAAAGTAAAATAAAAAAAAGATCTCATACAATACAAAAGATAATCAAATATGCATAAGAAATTGAATTATTTTCCTGATTTTTAGAAAAGCAAATATATGTACTTAACGGTTCTTTATAGATGAATAGTGAAATTATTTTTTTAAAAGAAGTAATATCTTACTAAGAATATATGCCCTTACAAATTACAATTAGAAATATTTGATTTTACATAATTGATTTCAATAATACATGTCTTTTTTTATATGATTTCCATTATGTAGAATATATCTTCTGCATTGTATGAGAGTTCATTGTATAATAGTTTTGTATGAACAGTTCAGGATGACCATGTATACATATACTGTGTATATGAATAAAACGTTATTTACATGAATTGTATATATGATTTTATTAAATACTTCTTCACTAAAATTAGCCTTGAGACTCATTAAATGATTTTTTTCCCCTTTATCTGCATTCATTTTTTTAAAAATATTGCAGGTGTACAGTTAAAAAAAACTGAGTAAATTACAATTTTTAGGCATTATAAGATAAGGAACATATTAAAATGTGGCATGTGTGATGAAACAATTAATCAACCTTATCTACATTTTCATTTCAAAAGGAAGTGAAAATCTGCTTATTTATATAGCAAATTTTCATCCTCCTATCCAGGCACGGTGGGATGAAGGTATTAGTAAATACATGACTTCATGAGACTAATGATCTCCACTGTTTGATGTTGTGGGAAAAAATGTAACCAAATATGATTACATTTCTTAATCTCAGGCACAAATTTGAGGTTAGAGCTACCATTGATTATAGATTTTATACTTCAGATACAGTTCTGAAATATACCCACCCCCCTTCCCTTCTGATTACAATAACTGCAAATGACGTTTTATTCATAAATATTGTATTTGCAAAACTTCACTTCTAATAAATGTTCTTTAACATACATATGTAAAAAAAGAAATAAATTCTTGTTTTCATCAGTGAAAATATTTATCTGATTCTCATTTATTTTATTTAGTTACTAAAAAAATGTCTAAGCTATATTTTCTTTAATTGTAGTTATGACTACAATATGTCTACAATTGTAGTCATGACCTGTCTACAATTATATATCATAATTTGTACATATGTCATTTGACCTTGAAAGACATTTTTCATGTATTGTCATAGAATTCATTCCATGCTATTCAAAAAACTTCAGTTTGCTTTATTTATTGCTATAATGTTTTAAATGTTTCAAGCTAAGAATGCATATTTGTTTTGAACTTTAACATGCATAATCTGTAGTTTTTTACTAAAAGGTCATTTTAACAATGAAGTGTACAGCCATACATGACTAATATTATAAGTTTTGTGATTGTGACTGTACTATCGTGAATGTATGTCTTAGATGTTCTGAGATCAGAATTAGATGTCAGCAATATTTCAACTTTTTATATGATAAATGCTACTTGAACAATGAAAGTGTTTTTCTGTCATTATCATTCATATCATAAACTATTTAACATTTTAAATGCGTCATTCCGAGATATTATGTGCATTTGAATGGTGACTGTAAGTTATTTGAAATTAAAAACTGGTGAAAAAGGATTGAACTTGTTCTTTTCGTTTTTTCTCCCTTTCTTATTTTTAAGTGTTCAGGTACATAATAATATAATAAATCTGATTTTTATGCATAACGTTTTTTAAAAAGATTAATTTTTAATATTTTTGAAACTAAAAATGTAAAAAGCAAGTTGATAATAACATAATATTTTTTTAAACTTTTCAAAAATCAATTGTATTTATGATAAAGTTCCAGAATTTGATTTAAAATTTATTCTTAATTCCATTTCACCATTATTTTATAAAATAATATCATGAATGGATTCCGTATTAATAGATTATGTCACTGTGCGATTTATAGTGCCCATATAAATATGTTGGATATTTAGACGGACACTATTAATTGTTATAATTTTGGTACCAAACCATTTTATATACAGGTAAGGAATTCACTATCGAGATAAGGCACCCTTCTAGTATTTTTCCCAAGTTTGCATTTGTATCGAAAGGCCTTATCACACGGTGAAATTTCTCCAGCACTTTTCCGTTTCTACCCTCAAAAATCGGTCAAGCAAGTTTCATAATCGACAACTTTTTCGAACAAGCTCGAAAATGTTGTCTGAAATATTGCCCGCTAACGAAATTCAACCAATCATGTGAAGCTTTGAAGTGATGTCACTTTTTTTTGTCGTTTGCTGACCGAAAGTGCCGAAGATATTTTGCCGTGTGATAAGGCCTTAAAGCGTCAAAATTTGATTCTATAAGCAAGTATAATGTATTTTTATTATTATGTGAGAACATGATGTTGTTTCGGTTTGCAGTTTTTGAATCCTCAAAATGCATAAATAGGAAATTAGACATGAGACGTATAATGTTATCGTCTCATGTCTAATTTCTTTTTTGGGTTTCCCCTTTTTTGGTTTCTTTCCCTTCTTTGTCCCAAAGCACAAAGAAAAGGAAAGAAAAAAAAAGAAGATGAAGAAATCAACTCAAAATGGCTAGGGGAGGCATTGGAAGGTGCGTTTAGTATTTGAGACGAGGAGAAAAAAAAATTCTTTAAATCTTTTCAATTTGACGATTGCTCAATATAGTAGTCACGCCTTCATTGAAAACCAATTTAAATCTGATTTTCGATAATAATAATAATAATAAAAGAGGGGGCGGGAGAGTGGCTTTGTGAAAAATTTTTGGAGCTCTGATTATTTTGAAATGGGGGGGAGGAGTTTCTAAATATCGAGGTATGCGTAATTTGATAGACATGTGATAACTGGAAATTTGCGATTGCAGACCTCTATTTTATATGTTTTTTATTTTATTTTGCATTCTGAAATCCTTTCATTTTTTAAAAAATTTACTTTCTTCTAAAAAACTTTAATTTCTTAAGTTGTTATTTTTGTGAGTATTTACTAATATTTAGTTTTTATTTATCGAGGTATAAAGAAAACAATGTATTAATTTTGCAAAATCTATGAAACTGTGTTTACTGCTTGGTAAGAAAGTCAATTCAGCTTCGTGAAAATGAAACACCCGAAAATATTCATCAGTTATAGCCATAAATTTTTAAAACAGCTAAAACCATTTTTCAAAAAGTAGGTTTTTGTGTAAACCCTAATTTAAATAATGCTATAAACAAATTGCTCCATAATATAAAGGAGTAGATTAAAATTTGTTTTTAAAAAAACTTTAACTTTTATTATTATTTATAGAAAAAATAAGCTACTTTATTAGCGCAAAATGCCGAACAACATTTTAAAATATCTTCAGGATATTGGCTGGCATTCAGAATATCGAACAACATTTAAGAGTGCCTTTCTTGATTGATGATTTTTGTGTTTCATTCATGAATGTTTTATTATTAAATTATTATTTTTAAATATTTGAAAGGTTTCCACCCCCACCTCCCCCTTTTTTGGTTTCTTCGTTTGACTCATTCCTTTCTAAATTCTGATGGTTATGGTGCAGCAATAAATCTTACATGCAATGCAGTTTAAAATTAAATATAAAGGTAACTAGAAATTATATTTCATAATATGAGCATGGTTTTTTAAATATTTTTTTAATTGGGTTTTCAAAAAATATTTAGATTATTGGCAACATTCTTATCTCATCCCTTTCCCCTTCGCCATTAAAAAATAAGAGGTTGGTCACGCCTTTGGGTATAGCATAATGTCTATGATTACAAGATACAGGGTGGCTATAATTAAACAGACAGTGTTCTGTGGCGCTATATATTTGCGAGAATGACGCCAAATTTTGTAGGAAGATTAAGCAAGACGGCGGATGAAGAATTCCGCGAAAAAAAATTAGTTCCAAAAGTCACCGCTAGGAGAATATGTGGAGCTGTGTAATAGAAAATAGAGTGTTAACAAATACAAATCAATACGGAAGTAAAATTACCTTTTATTTTGCACATTCAAATCATGTTCAATGTGGCTGCCTTGTTTGTGGACCACATATTGTATTCTGTGCACAGTATTCACAACTGCAGAAAGTAACATGTCTGCAAGAATCTCCCGTACAGTCCGTGATATGTTATCCTTCATCGTAGACAGGTTCTGGACAACTCTTTAATAGACCTTGGTATTAAGGTAACCGCATAGTCAGAGGTCGCATGGGGTAAGATCAGGGGACCGAAGTGGCCATGCAGTTGGAAAGCAGCTGTTAATGACTCTTTCTGTTGTGAATTTCTGTCATAGCAGCTGTTGTACCCGTAAAGCAACATGTATAGGAGCTCCATCTTGCATGAAATATGATTTCCCTCAGGCATTGTCTTTGCTAAAGTGCCGGGATGACGTTGTTCTACAAACACGGCAGCTACCATGGCTCAGCCAAAGACCGCCGTGTTGGCTAATGGCAGTTGATGCACATTAAATATGTTGTGACTGCAAAGTCCTCCAAGTTCCCATAACAAATGATACCTCTGGAGGTACTGAATCAGGGATGAGTTGGTCTCTGATTAAGATCTAAATCCTAACTTGCGGATGGATGAATGAGTGTATGAATCAGTTCGACCGCCCCCTAAAAAAGATTGTGTCGTGTATGTTCGAGCAAAGTCGTACTTTCACCTTAACGGTGTTCATTAACAACGAAAGGGGTATACTTCTGCCTTCACTCGAAAGAGCTCCGCTCATTCGGGCTTGGTATGACCAAGTGGCATTAGACCCACCACCACAGCCTCGTTGGAGTCTATGATCCTGTACAGGTATCTGATATGATATATGTATATGATTTTATACTATATGTATATATATATTTATGACAGGAATTCATTATAAATTCAACCTATATTTCGCCTTGTATCATTTTTATTTGAACTACAACAAGCTCATATTATTTAACTAATTTTAAGTATTTAATTAAAAGAGTTAAATGAATGCATTAAATGATAATGAAAGGAATGTATGAATGAAACAAATGAAAAGTATTTTCTAGAGAAGATTGTTGGACAGTAAATCAAAAGATATTTCTTAAGATTTTATCTAATCAATGAATTTGAAAAAACTTATGGAAACTAATGTTAAATTAGGTTTGATTCAGCTTTAAAATATCATTTGTGAAAATGTGCAATTTTTTCATTTCTTAAGAGAAGTAATTTAACAGTTGTATCACAGAATTATACATATTTCAAAGTATTTGTGAAAATTTGATAACGAATGTCTAACTAAATTGTTATAATTAAAAATGTAATCTGCTTCTAAGTTGCTCGTTGATGTTGTCTATAAACTTCTAAGTTGAAAATTATAGATAACAATTCCATGATTTTCTGACAGAGAAAAACAATGAAATTTATAATGATTTGAAGAAACAATTATATCGTGTTGTAAAATGTGATATGAAACAATTGTAAACAAATGCATTTGATATCATCAATTAAACATATTAGTTAAATTAATGTTCAAAGATAATAAATGAAAAAGGGACGGGAGGGGGTTACCATCTGTTATAATTAGTATCTTCGGGAAGATAATTTTATCCATTTTAAGTTGGTACAAAATTATTTTTGAGCGGTAATTTTTGCAGAAGTTATCGTGGGAAAATTTTAGGGAAAAAAAGTTTATGGTTATATTCCTACTGTTCAAAAAATATTTAATTTTATAGTTCTAGGTCAAAGGTTATCCTGTAGAGCACCAAGAGATAACACATTCTTTTATTTTAATAAAATACAGTGTAGATAACTAACATTTTTCTGTTTTATTTATTTGAAATGAGGAATCTCATGCATTAAAATGAAAAAGAATAATAAACAATTTCATTTTTTTAAAGCATCCATTGGAATGCATTTTAAGTTTCCAGAAATTTTTATCGATTCCAAAGTGGCGTCGAATTTTTAAAACAACTGACGTTCCGGAACGTTGTTACAAAATTGTCAAATCGAGTTTTAGAAATAAAAATAAATCAAATCAATCAATGTCAACTACCCTAACATTAAGAACGAATCTTAAGATAGATGCATACGAAATTATCTATCTTATTACTTCCTGAATGCAGAGTGTTAAAAGTGGCATTTCGAATTCTTCTTCGGTTGTTTGAATAAAATTCAACCTCTATCATTAAGTCGATGCATTAAAAACAAGCAAAGGGAAAAAAAGAAAATTTGAATCAAATCTGAAAATTCATCTATCTATACTTTACTTTTACAATTTACTCTTAATTGTATCGGCTTCCTGGTCTAGGGATAGATTATAGATTGATTGATATAAATTGATTCGTATATCTATGCTTTACTTATACTATTTACTCTTAATTGTGCCAGCGTCCTGATTTTTTTTTCTAACTTATTTTTCATGAAATTTTATTTTTTAACCACGATTAATATTAAGAAACATGAAATTATAAAGCATATCTGTCTGAAATTTATCATACATTTTATATATAATAGTGTCTAAGTGGTCTGACTCTAAAATTCAGTTTCCATTTTTTAAATTAACGACGAACCAGTTGTAGACTCTTTCTAAATTTTTTATTTACATCACTCAAAACAGCACAAAAACATTAATATCGATGACAATAATTTTTGTTATTGTGGTTTGCATTCATACTTTCCTCTGTGATTAACTACGTCAATTAATGCTAAAATCCGTATAGCGTCTGTCAAGGTATCTTTTTTCTTCTTTTTTTTACAATCGTGATCACATGATCGGCTAGGAGCGCGCATGCGCCAACATCGAGAATGGACCAAAATAAAAGCAGTGAAAATTAAAATTTTTTTTTAACTTATAATAAAGCTCAATGTGTGTGTGTGTGTGCGTGTGTGTGTGTGTGTGTTGGCGCTCTACAGGCCAGACCGTTGGACCTACAGCTACCAAATTTGGTACATGCATACCTTGGAGGTTCGGAATGTGCACCTCGGAGCCCTTTTTTCGAATTTTTAATTAGAATTTGAATTAATTAAAATTTAAGCGAAATTTCGACGTTTTTCCGTTATAACTTCCGAAAATATCATTGGACAAACATGATTTTTACATCAATTTAAAGATTAAAAAATTAGCTTTCTAACGATATCAGTTTTTTTAATTTATAACGTAATCTTCTATTTTTAACGAATTTTTAAAGAAATATTTGAACCATGTTTTTATCACGTGACTGGATAAAATAAAAGAATGCCGGAAATTCAAATAAAAAAAAAATTATCATCGCAAAATAAATCTACAGAAATGCAACTGTCAGCACGTGACAGGATAAAATAAAATAAATATAAAATGTGATATTTTCTTTAAAAAATAAATGCAAAGCAAAGGTTTCTACAATTGTTTGCAATATCTATATCATTAACTCAATAAATCTTCTTTATTTACGGTAAACCTGATTGAATTTAGACAGGATATGCATTGGAATCCCGACTTAATGGCATATTTATGTAATCGTTTGCAATATCTGTATCATTAATTAAATACTTTTTTCCTCTTTCTCGCTTTCTTTAAAAAAACATATTTAATATTTTGGCAACATCATCAAAATTTTTTTTTAATATTTTGGAAGCATAACCGATGGTTCAAACTGACTGATTTATAAAATTAAAGAATATTATTAGGAAAAGGTGTACTTTTAGAGCTTTCCGTCCAAGAAAATATTAATTTCAGGCCAATACATGCCCGGAATTACTTCAAGGCTAATGAATATGATTTAATTGAAAATTTTAGAACGCATTACTCATGGCGAACCAGCTGGTCGCCAAAGGCGGCTAGTAATAAAATAAAAAAATTACACATCGACTGGGCCAGAATGAAGATTTGGATAGGCGTATGTACAGGTTGAACGTGTACTTAACTGGTTAAAGGCGTTGTTCTTTCAAAAGGAGACGAAACGATAGTTTTCCCTGGTGCATTCTAATATCTTGATACTGATGTTGAAGTGAACTCGCTGGTCTATTAAAGTAAAGGAAGATGAAAAAAATGAAATAATTGAAACCATTATGAAAAGGAACAATGGTGTAGGTGGGATTGTGTAAGGTATTTATTTATTTAGCGCAAATACAAGAAGAACCAAGGTAAGGAATTGATAGTTTTTAAAGAAAAAAAACTGCTTTTTGCTTTAAGCTCTTATTCGAAATTCTTAAAATTAAAATGATTAAAAAAGTTTTGAACTAGTATAAAGCATTCTTTTTACTTTCTCGTTTGCTTAGTATGGAGAAATTAGAAGTCGTCAAAAATTCGAATTCGAGATTTTGAGGAATCTTCGCGTTTCAGACCCCTTGAGTTCGAAAAAAAAAAAAAAAAATGAAAATGTCCGTTTGTCTAACAAGGATAACTCAAAAAATGCTTTGAGCTAGACTGAGGAAATTTGGTATATAGTATTTATATAGAATTTGTCTCTATCAAAGTTTGAGAAAATCCTTTCAAATGAAGTCTGTTTTATTTGCCGATCATATAAAATTTTACATGATAAATACAAAACGAAAAGAGAAAAATGAATAAAATTCGGTACACGTATTAACATCTGTAGTGCAGGCAACTATCAAATTTTGAGCAAAATTCAATAAGAGGTTGGTCGTCTGTTGATTTGAACTTTCCGTATCATAAAACGTGATTAACTCAAAAACGTGATGACTTAAGGTATCCGACTATGTACAATGGAGAATTTTTGAAAAATTGGATTTTTTAAAACTATTTTTGATGTAATGTCAGTTATAAACACTATAAATGCAAAAAAAGAAAAATTATTGGAAAATATAATGTATTTTGAGAAAAAAGAAAATTTCTTGTAGATTTTAATGATATTTAACACAAACGGTTAACACTCTACACAAAATTGTAATGCAGCAATCCTACTTTTCTTTGGACACAAGTTATAAAATCTAATGATGAATGAAATGAACCGAAATCTATGAAAAATCTTGAGATGCGAAGAAGTTATGAGATAAAATATACGTATCCGCATTGTTTTCATAATTTCCCAACTTTATTTCTCTAAAAGCACCTATAAATGAAAAAAAATATTTGACCAAAAATAAAAATTTTGGTTCATTTCATTGACCATATTATTTAAAACACATGCTGAAATTTTTATGTAAATACCTCTATTAGTTTTTAAGATATCATGTTAACAGTGGAGAATTTTTACGAAAATTAAAATTGAAGTTAAAGACGGATTTTAGCTGAAATATATGTCTGGCTTAAAATTGCCCTTGATGATAGGTCAGGCCATCCTTTTCCTGGAAAAGATAAACTGTTTCGGAAAGAGGAAAGTGTGAGTTACAAGATATAACAATAAAATAAAAATTCGCCAATGTGATCGATAACAAATCTTTTTAACGTAGTCGGGTACCTTAAGTACGTCAAAAATAGCAGTCGATTTTTTTTGATTACAAGTGTAATTTTGTATCTTTTTTTTCTTCATTCATTGAGTAAAAAGACATCTGAAACAGAAATTCGAATTTTCTGATAGTTTTAACCGAATGCCAGAGATTAATCGATAAAAAATAAAACAAAAATGCGCCGAATCTTACAATAGATTTGATAAAATACTAATTTCACACCAAAGGTTAATATTTCGTAATTAGTGTAAGACATTTCTTTTATTAGAAAATATGTGCGAAAATTTTAGGGAGGCCACTCCGGCTGGTTTATGGCCCGGAAATGTACTAAAGATTTTTTCAAAAAGTACAATGAATATTATATTATAGTAATTTTGTGATCAGGAATCTCTTCAGTAGAAGAAGAAATTTTCTTCAAATGTAGAGGGGTAGGGGTTGGAATCTATGAACTCCATGAGGTTTCTGACATTGTTTCCCAAAGTTACAATGTTATTAATTTCGTATAAATTCTGATTGGTTATCTAACTTTTTGCTCCATTTTTGAAATTTGCTACAAACAATAAACTTTAAAAAATGTAATTTAAATTCCAGATACAGTGAAAATAAATGTCTCTTTTTCAGTGATATAAAGTAAAAAAACTCTAGTTCAGTTAAGGTAATTCAATCTTCTATTTTACTATTATTGTTGTTGTTTCTTACTGAACTTGTCATTAACAAGCCCGCAGGCTAACGACACACCCGAATTGTGCTTCTCTTGTATTTTATTTCAGTAGCGCCATCTAGGACCAAGAGTACGAGTTAGCTACTCACGCGTCACAGCCCTTTTTTACGGGGCGGACTTCATTCACTCACAGAATCCACAGGATTATCCCCAATTGTTTATTACTTTCAATATGCTGCGTGAGGTTCCATTCTACAATGCGAAGAACTCGTTTGCGCGTCATATTCATTCTGCATGGCAGGAATCGTTGGGTCAACAAAGCAATATTAAATTACATTCTATCAGGCCCACAATTAGATTATGGACTGCTCTTCCAGTGCTTGAGCTCGAGGTCAGATTGACTTGACTCCGCATTGGTCTCACTCGTTTAACGCGCAGGCATCTATTATTAGAAGATCGAGCTCATCTATGCTCCAGATGTCAAACGATTTCAACGTTTTTTCACATTTTATTTGAATGTACTGATTTTACTTAGCATCGTTTGCGATTTTTTAATGTTTCAACTGTGGACTTGCAAATGCTTGTGGGAGAACGTCTCCACAAAAATCTTTTTAAATTTTTAAAAGCAACTGGCTTTTATCATTATATTTAATGCTGCATATTGTTACCATACTTTTAAGTGTCGTTAAATTTTAAGAGACATTGCATAGGAATTTTTTAACCAGCTTCTAATTTAGCAGAGTTTTTAATATAGACACGATTTTTCCATTCTAACCGTATAGTTAGAATGCTTGGCGTAGCATAGCCAAATTTGGCTCTTGTGCCACTAAACTCAAATATCCTATCCTGTCTATCCTCCTCGACATGGAGGACTGTGTGGTCACGACAAATGTACATGTGCGCTAGTCACCACACATGCTGAGATCCTTCGGTCTACGAGGCTCCAATTCACAACCTAAGGGCTGCGAGTCTAAAGCCTTACCAACCAGGCTATCTTAGCCTTATTTCGCTACTAAAATAAAGCAGTGAATGTGCACCCCTTCGTCAGAAGGTGAGCAATTTTATGAATGTAGGGCCAAGCATATCTGTCTTCGGAGCTTCAAAAATATGGAAAAGGCAAGGAGAGATATCTGGACTGCAAGGAATAAGTGAAAGGGCTCATGTCTCTAACCACCATGGGGCTCCTCTGTCTGTCCTAAAAGGATGTGAAGTGAAGAGTAGAAGAACAGTTTCTCGGAGTTGGAAGCCATAATTATTAAGGAATTATAATGCGGAGGAATTATAAGGCTTTATTTGTAGCAGTTTTGAGGAAAACTTTGAGCACTCATGTCTGACTTGTACAATTATTACAAAAGGATTTTCCAAAAGCGTTTATGCAGGAATTGGATGGGACAAAATGCCCATTCAACCACATTTAGATCAGTGTCTAGGATCACTGATTAAAGAGAAGCTTTTAAATGAAAACAGTAAGTTTATTTACAGAAAAGACATTAAGAATTATGACAGGACTGGCTATTTACAATAGAGAAAAAAGTATCGCCTTTAGATGCATCCAAGGATGAAGCCTAATCAAGTGTTTCATGGCAAAACTATGTGCCACTGTTGCGTATGAAAGATTCATATTATCGGATTGAATGACCCTCCTCTGTCTCCGTTTGCCGAACGAATGGGTAGTTCGCTTTTTCTGAAACTTGACGTCACGCGTCTTTGGATCAGGGGTATCCATGGTGCCATCTATTACAACAAAATGAAACTAAATATGGGATAGAAATGACCGCTAATTAAATCTCTACATTTATTTCACTCAAACTTACACACATGTGATATGTTTATTCGTAATTCACAGCAGAATTCTGGAATGAGTTTCACTCCTTGATAATTTTTCTGCAACCAAAAAGCACACTACAATACTTCATAGTGATGTCGACCGCACACACGACTCACTGTCTTCATTTCAAGCCAATCTGACAGACAAACGACAGAGCGGTAGACATCCACTGAGTACTTTTTGACTCCCAATATAAAATTTTATTCACGAACGTTTCTACGTTATTAACTTCTCCAATATATTCATTATATAGTCTGCATCTTTTACATTTGACTGCCCTTTATAGAATCAATGAAGTTTAGTATTAACAAACAAATGCCTTTACTGTCTAACCATTAGATTACAGGAATTTAAAATGTGCATATTTCGAATGTTTAATCATTTTAGTCCTAAAATACTGTTTATTTTGAAATGACATGTCTTGTAGAAAATTGAAAATGATTTCTAGTTCAAATCAGTTTTATTTTTAAAGAATTTATGCATTGCAAACATAATTGATGCAAGAAAGAATGCATTTTAATTAAATTTGCTTAAAGTAGCAGCATTTTCTATAAAAAATATACATTTAAAATGAGAAAGAATAAAAGATTAAGTTTTAAAATCCAGAGTAGATCTCAATCCTCTTCTAAGCTAACAACAGTTTATTTTTTTCGTTCAGTTGCCAAAACACATGGTGTCATATTTCTTCGTAGCATTGCTTGAATTTCAGTAATATATAAATTTTTTCGGTACTTTTAAATTATACCGGCGCAAGCGAAAAGACACCAATAATGATGCAACCGCCAAACGACCTTTTGCCGCCACATTTTTTAAAGAAAGTCACTGGCATTTTGTCACCTGTGCCAAAATGGCGACTGTGTGCGGTCGCCAAAAAGTGTGCTTGGCGAGATTTGTGCCGGTATAATGGAAAAGTACCATTTTTTCAATAATATGAATATTATTTCCTACTTTTTACTATACTTGTACAAAGGGTACTTAAAAATTTTTAATATTTAATTCATTTCATAATCCACGATTTCTAATATTAAGAAATCTAAAAATTAATTTTGTCAAACTACTCTTCTCATTTCTAAAATCATTCGATTTCACATACCTAAAAGTACCTAACGTAACCCTAACTCCATTAGCATCTCTGAGGGCCGCGGTGGCCCGGTGGTAAAGTCTCGGCTTCGGAACCGGAGGGTTTCAGGTTCGAGACTCGATTCCACCGAAGAACCGTCGTGTGAGGGGGTCTGTTGCACGTTAAATCTGTCAGGCCAAATGTCCTCCCGCTGGTGTGGCGTGGTGTGGAGAGGGGGGTGCCAGTTCAGGTGTCGTCCTCGTCATCTGACCGTGGTTCAAAATTACGAGGTCCGTCCCAAAATAGCCCTCGAGTTGCTTTAAACGGGACGTTAATATAACTAAACTAAACTAAACTAACCATTAGCATCTCTAACGAATGAAGCATGAAAAACGGATATTCAGTAATCACATTTAACGAAAAGAGTAAGAAATTTCTTGGAAATATCTTGGCGTTTTAGACGCCTGCCTTAGTTATACTGAACGGGTTTTCGGAGCTTTTCAATACGGGCCCAATTAATATCTAAATGGTACTTCATTAATCACATTTAACGAAAAGAGTAAGAAATTTCTTGGAAATATCTTGGCGTTTCAGACGCCTGCCTTAGTTATACTGAACGGGTTTTCGGAGCTTTTCAATACGGGCCCAATTAATATCTAAATGGTACCTCTTTTGTGAAAATATTTTCAACTAAATCAATGTATTAAATAGTAATTAGGAACTCTAAAAATATTAAAGAATTTTGTTCTCTCCTGAAACATCTAATAACTGCAAAAAGTTTCATAACATTGAACTCGGGCCAGGATAGCCTGGTTAATAGGGCGTTGGATTCGCATCCCATCGGTTGAAGACTCTCCTTGAGTGTGATGGCTGGTGCACATATAAATCTGTTATGGTCATAAAGTCCTCCATGTCGAGAGTAATACCACTGGGTGGGGGGAGGTATTGGTTCAGAAGTGATCGTTCTCTGATTGCGATCTAAAATTACGATCTGTGGATGAGTGAATGAAATGTATGAATGAAGTTCGCCTCGCAAAAAGGGTTGTGACGCTCGAGTAGCTAAGTTTTGGCCTTAGGTGGCACTACTGATAAAACAAGAGACTCTCTCTCTCGGCTTAAAATCGTTCATTTTATCATCGACCTTATTTATGAACAGAGGCGGCGACAGTGGGGGGCAGGAGGGGCAATTGCCTCCCCGTTGGTGACCGTTTGCCAACCCCCGTCCGCAAGAAATTGAGAATTTCGTCGGCGAAAGTCGTATTACTTCGGAACGCAGGTGTTACGAATTTAGTATTAAAGAATATAATAATTTAAAACCCAACTTAGAATTGAAATATCATAAACAATCGAAGTATCGGAGGAATAATTTAAGTTGGTGGAATAACAATGTTTGACAAATAACCGACAGGGTGATTGGTGAATACATTTTCTTTCAATTCTCCACGAGTCTGTTAAAATATCAATGCACAGTTTGGTCGATTGATTATTGAACATAAGATCGAACTGTCACATAGCTTGCTCATCACATCATAGTTTGCTCAATATTTGGCATAATTACTGACGAGGTGAAAAGAGTCGGGTGTATGTTGCCAACTGTCGCTCGACTAAAATATCGGAGCGGCGGATGTTAAATTGAGAGGTAATCAGGCATCAAATTTAATTGTCGGATATTCAGACTATAATTTGCATCACATTCGGCAAGAAAATCGACGAAAAGAAAAAATGAATAAAATAACGATTTTTGTAAGCGTTATAATTACTAATATTATTAGTAGTTGCATTTTTACCTAAAAAATTAATGTGACGGACTCCGGTGACGTTTGCACGATATTTGGCAACACAAACAATAAAATGGCATAGAATTAGATGTCATATTTTGACGACTATTTTTGATTGGTTGAGTAAGATATATACGCTACAGATTTCATTGAAGTTCTGCCGATAGATTGTTGAACATTAGATGAAATTATCGTAAACATAAGATGAAACCTCATAGTTTGCTCAACATTTGGCATAATAACCGACGAGGTTAAAAATGTCGCCTTTTACAGACTATTCTTTGTCGGTCGACTAAGAAATCGGAGCGGCGGATGTTAAAATGAGAGGTAATCGGATATCTAATTTCACTATCGGATATTCTGCCTATAGTTTGCATTACATTCGGCAGAAAAGCTGACACACACATATATATGTACTCAGTATTCTATATAAGTATACACTTCACTTGTTCAATGAGTTAGTGCCTCAGTTTTTCATATGCTGCATTTAATATTATAACTATGCAAAATGGAATACAATTTTCCTTCTTTTTGAAAATATTAGTTTACAATAGCTATAAAGGGGATAAATATTTAACAAGAACGCATACTTAAAAATAAGGTAGCCCAAATTCAATATCTTACTACTTTTGAATAAAATGTAGTCATTTTTTTAAATGTAAATATGTATAATTATCTGTTAAAGATTTAATTTTTTACACACGCATTTTACATATGTTATTATGACATTTATAAGTTATTATTTAATATTTATAACTTTAATATTTACAAGATATTAAAGCTATAAAGTTTTCTCCATACATTTTAAAAAACAGTCACATCTCCTTAAATTTCCACTTTTTATATTGTTCTTGCGTGCATGCTCGGAAGATATTTTAATGCCGATAGTTTGATTACAATCATTTAAAGATTATCCTGATCATCGAATAAGTAGAGTAGGCTACTGCCTAAGGTCCCTTAGAAATTCAGTGGTATCTAAGATTTTTTTTTTTTAATTTAGTTTTTGTGGTGTAAAGACCTTTCCTTTTATAGGGATATTCTACTTTAACATATTGTAAATAAAATCAACCTTCGTTTAATTTGTAGAATATATATATATTTTAAAAACTTATTTCATGTTTCAGGATATGAGTGCTTGCAAATCAGTGAGGTCTTATACGTGCATAGTTAGCTGCATAGAATTGATATACATCACTATTTCAACTCTATGGTTAACTGAAAAACTCAACAAATTCCTTCGAAAAAGAACGCACTCTGCGATCGTAAAAAAAGGGGAAGGGGAAACTGCAACAGTAATTCGGAAAATAGTTGCACTTGCCTCATTGAAGAGGACACTCCTTTCAAGGTTAAAAGGGGTAAACATATACGTCCTCGATTTTATGTAAAGGGGTTGACAATGTATCGACAGCTTTCTGTTTATTCATGTTTTCAGGCCTGTATTCATTCATTAAACTATTAATTTATAAATCTGACATTGTTAGCTATAAAAATACTTCGTTAATAATAGTTTAATAATAATAATAAAACATTCTTTATAAAATATTATGAATATAACACTTATTATTTCATGGTTTTAATTAAAATCTGAATATCAATGAAACCAGAATACTTTTAAAAATGCAGATAAAAATCCTTATTACACAATCGTCCGCATTTACTTAATTGTTTCTTAAATTTGGAAAAAATCTAGCAAAAATTAGATAAAACTTACAGGGAGATGAAACTGCATTATCGAAAAGGAAGTTTGAATTTTTAGATGATATAAATACATTTCTTGAAGAATAATTTATCCCGAAGTTACTGTTGAAAAACCGATTAAATTTCCTGTATATTCTAATTGAATATGTAATTAACTTTCGTACTTCGAAAAGTTAACCTGTTTTCATTCTTTTTTTCCCCCATCAAATAATAAATATATGATTTATTTCAACCCAGTTCTTTAGATCTATAACATAGATACACAGCCTCAGTTACCTGTATTTATATTAAGATTATATTTTTAATTTTCTCAAGATATTGACATCTTTTTAACGAGTCTCTGAAGCGAGCCAATTTTCAAGTTTCGTTTGATGAGTAAACACATAAATAGAATTGTTTAAATTAAAAATGTTTTTATTTTTTATTTTTTTTCTGAATGACTTAAAAGGAATTAATTCGTCAGTTTTGTATTTTCTCTATCTATTGCAAGAGTTTTCTTTGAAAAATGTAACATAATTCTAACAAAAGAATTTATAAGTAAATAATAATTGAAAAATGATTTTAATGGCAAATACCAACAGGTATAAAAAAAATTATTCGAGAGTAACTCTTGCAAGTTTTAACCTTTTGTTCCGCTTTCTTTTTTAAAATTGAATAAAACTCTTTAATTCTTTCCATCTCAATTATGAAACTTCCTTTTCCTGCAAAGGATGTATGAAAGAACTTGTCTAGCAATTGAGTTTGTTGAATTTCATTAAAAAAATTTCATTTTAAATTTCTAACGTATTAGCAATTTTAAATATACGCGTTGCATATCGATACAAGCTATATAAACAATTCAATAATTACATTATTCCGATCATAAATTCTTTTATGAAATTTAAGAACTGACATATTCCTATAACAAGAATGCGAATTATTCGTTTCTGGAAGAAAAAATATATATATTGGACCTCCTTTTTATTTTTTCTTTTGAAAAAATATACAATTTTGATTTTCGTCAGCATCGGAATTTTACAAAACATTCTACATGATTCATGAGAATTATTTCAATAAAAAAAGAAGATCGAATAGCTTTTTGAAACTACATACATTTTTTAATGTCAAAAGCATGTTTTTTTTTTTTTCGGTATTTTAACTTTAAAAAAATATATATACTTCTGTAATTCAGATATTTCTATATTCTTTAATGCATATATTTAACGTTAGATATATCGACTTCCAACTATTTAAAATCGGCCACATATTTTATGATTGCCTTTTTGGGTTTTTTTTTTAATGATATAGATCTCTCATGGAAAAATCTCTTTTGATGATGATGATGATAATGTCGTGTCCGTATTTCCACAGAAAGAGGATGCAGTAGCTTCTGAGGATAAAGACCCCTGAGCACCCGAGGGCAGAATTCTGACTTCTAGCTCAAATGACGATGACACACACAGCTAGTTTTTACAGGAGGACACATTCACACGCCTCACAAATAGAACACAGATAAAGATCTACCATGCCGAAATCGGGACTCGAACCCGGGAGCCCAGATCACAGGGAAGCCGCGCTACTCTTATGCCAGGACGCCGATCCTCAACTGAGTGGAACAAATATATGACCAAAATTGCACCCCATAAAATCCAACATCAAATTTAAAATATTTCAGATATTGCATTTTTGAATCATCGCACGTTTTGTTTTATCTAATGTTCCTGAAAATATAAGGAGATCTGAATAATATAATAAGCCCATTGTTGGATTTGGCTCAAAACCAAACAGGTGTTTACATTTTAGATGATAAACCTTCGCAGCGAATCATGGGGCCGCGGTGGCCTGGTGGTAAGGTCTCGGCTTCGGAACGGAGGGTTTCGGGTTCGAGACTCGATTCCACCGAAAAACCGTCGTGTGAGGGGGTTTCTTGCATTTTAAATCTGTCAGGCCAAACGTCCTCATGCTGATGGGGTGTGGAGAGGGGGGTGCCAGTTCAGGTGTCGTCCTCGTCATCTGATCATGGTTCAAAATTACGAGGTCCGTCCCAAAATAGCCCTCGTATTGCTTTACAACGGGACGTTAATATAATTAAACTAAACTTGCATCGAATCATCTATTTAGCTCTTTTCGTTTGTGTAGTTATCGTGTTAAATTATATTCGAACATTCAGACAGGTGGACTTCCTCTGGATAGATTTCGCACAAAATTTGATAGAAATTTGTAAATATGGTGTAAATATCGAATACTAAAATCCAATAATCTAACTCAAACCCTTTTTGAGTTATCTTTGCCACAAACAGACATTTCTAAAAAATTATTTTTCGTATTCAGGGCTCGAATTCGAGTTTTAGTTTTTTTCTCAATCAGTTGAAACAAAAATTTGAGATAAAACTGTATCTGTAGTCACAAAATCCCATACCAAATTTGATATATTTAAGACAATGAACTTTTGAACTATCGCGTTTACTTGTTTTTGAAAATACAAACTAACAGAAAGTCAACCTGATGTCGGATTTGGCTCAAAACTTGACAGGTGTTTACATTATTATAAATTTGGACACCAAATTTTATCTATCTAGCTGTCTTCTTTTTGAGTTATTGTAGTAACATGTTTAAAAAGCCAAACAGACGGACTTCCTCTGAACGAAATTTCCTCATAATTGGAAAGAAATCTATAAATTTGGTATAAAAATAGTGTACCCAATTTCGACCATCTAGTTCATAGGTTCCCAACGTGGGCGATAACGCCCCCTTGTGGGCGTTTATGGCTTTCAGAGGGGCAGTAAAAGACCCAAAGAAAATTAGGGGGCGTTGATATGGCACGAAGATTAATCAAATATAGTTTAAAAAGGACTTCATTTCTATCACGTTTACGAAAATTCACATATTTCGATATGAAACTTCACTGTTGAGAGAAAGAGATACGTCTCTAGTATATACGGCTCTATGGCTGCAAGCGCCAATTCTTGAATTCGATGTCTTTACATTTTAATAAAAATACTTTGTAATATAATTAAGTATGCGTTTGATTATTCTCCGAAACTATCAATTTATTTATTTAGAAAGCAATAGTTTATTATGGATTACTTCGTATCATCAAAACCCCAGCCTAACCTTATACCAGGTAAGCAAAAACTTCAATTCCTCTTTTTTAAATAAAGAAGAAATTCTGTAGCGTTCAATTCCAGCAATATTCTATCTATTAGTAACTTTTTTTTAATTTAATTTTTATTTTACCCCGTGCATTATGTACGCTCTTATTTCTCTGGAGTGGGAGGGGGGCGGTATTGAAATATTCACTAGAAAAGGGGAAACAGTTCAGAAAAAGGTAGGGAATCTCTGATCTAGCTCAAATTGTGTGCGAGTTATCTTTGTATGATCGACAGATAGGAAAAATGAGCGAACATTTTCCCCAAAAAATGTGTTTTTCGAACTCTGGATGCTCTTAAACAAAGAGATTCGTCAAAATCTCGTGTTCGAATTTTTTGACGATTACTGTATACTCCGCATACGAGACAGTAAAAAAGTACCCTACTAGTATAATAGTATAACTCGAAAATAGACTAACTTTGAAATAGTTGGGCAGCAGCGTGTCATGAACAGCTTAGGTATTTTGAATGATCGCCTGGGGGATATCACAATGGTGTGGAATTCTTCTCCGTTGAGCGAAAACTGTCATTTTCTTTTCGGATATTCGCCCTTCAGGTATAAAATAAATTGAAAATTTGGAATTTGATTATTTCTTTGGCCGATTTTCTAACTTTTTAAAATTCTGAATCGAATTCGTCGGACATCTGGACAGTGGCATAAAAAGAAGGGGACATGCAGAGCAAATGCCCTGGTCACTGTTACCAGGGAGCACGAAAGAAATTCTGGTGTCAATCAGTTGCATTTAGGTGGAAGTTTTTTAAACTACTATTTAAATCTTAAAACTTCAATTGGTAAAGTTACGGTAGGTAATACGTAAAGAGTAGAAGAGTATAAAGAATATATTATTTCTAATTTCAAAACGAATAGAAAATTATGGAATATGTACAATTTGAATACATATAAGCGAAATAGAATTATAGGGATTCTTTAGAGAATGTAAATTCTGAGAGAAGATCCCCAACCTTCTTTTCTTATCCCATATAAAATATTTTGTCCGTTTTTACTTTATTTTCCATAAAACCCGTTTTTAAAAAAAACAAATATTATGGCAAATTGAAATAAAATTTTTTAAAATTATTCTTTATTAATATTGGTAAGACAAAATAATTGATGTCAGTATTTCTTTTATAAAAGAAATCGAACTTAAAAGTAAAAAAAATTAAAAGAAGAAGATCATTAAAAATCATTTAAAGGAATCATTTAAAAAGATTTAAAAATATTACAAAGCATTTTTGACACATATTCAAATACAAACAGGTCCAGACTTAGCCAAATTGGTAACTTCTTAGGTGATAATTCATTACTTCATTAATGAAGAACCGAGCATAGAAGTGCAGAGAACTTGTCTGGTACTTTTAGTTAATTAATTCAAAAAATTATTTCAACTTAAAATTAAAAGCACTCTTAATCTCAACTCGAAGTACCACATTTAACCATTGAATTTAAAATGCAATCTAAGAAAATGCTGCAGTAAGATTTATATTAGAATGCTCTACAATTATCTTAAGCATTTGTCAATAAATAATTAAAAAAAAACCTACTGAATTTCAAAAAATAAATATTAATACATTTTTATATGAAAAAAAGAAAAGAAATGCGAGTATCTAAACAGTTATCTTTATATGTAGGAGTATTTAATTGTTTCTTGCATTTATTGCATACAAACAAGACAAACTTATTTATTAAACAACATTATTTAAAAAAGAGAATTATTTTTTCAGTCTCATTTTATTATAATAAAAGTCGGGACCGTATTATTGGATTGGGATTAAAAATCGAATATTTATTCTAACAGAATGGAAAATATCCAGATCGGTTCATTATTCAAATTCCAATAAAAAGATAATTTTAATGCACATGCATTAAAGAACCATTTTAAAACATAAATTAAAAACATATCGTATTTTGCGATATGTAAAAAATACAAGCCATCGTAATTGCAAAAATATAGCCGAATTCCGCTCTAAAAAGCTATAGGTTTTCGAAATAGAATTTTTTTTAAATCATACGATAGATTAATGAAGAAGCTAGCATAAAATTGACGGATTTTACACTGTACTGATATTTTGTGTAAAAATGTTAATTAAAGAAACGTAAAATAAACTTTCTATTCGCTTTGGAGGCACCTTCTGATGTGAGAGCCCAAGACACCTGCACCGTTTAACCCTGTCTTATTATTCTATCAGTCAAATGTAAGAATTTGAACCATACTCGTCTGCATTCAAATTTTGAAAGTATGGAAAAAAATATGAATGAAATTCAGTTTCAATTTGAGTAGATTCGAGTTGTGCTGTGTCTTATGGCACATTACAAGCCCGATGACAGTTATTTATCAGCGATTTAAGCGAAATGAGCTCTTGCTGTTTTTTCAGTTGCGCTAACTAGGGCCAAAAGTACGTCTTAGCTACTCATTCGTCACAACCCTTTTTAGGGAGCAAACTTCATTCATGCATTTCATTCACTCATTCACTGATCGTAATTTAGATCTGCATCAGGAAACGACCCCTCTTCTACTTCTTGCATACAGCCGACCACCCAGCCACCACTGAACGTAGCAGTATCGACAAGATTAGTTGTGGTTGACTGCTGAATAAGTATTGTCCAACCTTACATTGACCGAACATTCAAACTAACATTCCTTTCGGGATAGTAAGTAGCTGTCCTTCTCCCCATCTGCACTCTCTCAAATAGTTGGAATGAAACTATCAATCTTTAAACATCATATCCTTCAGGATTTTGAAATTACCTGGTACCATCAGTACTGTACTTAAATCATTATTGAGAATCTTCAGGTTCTACCTTAACTCTGAGATCTCCATGCATTCCATTAAATAGTGGTAAACCGTACCAGTTTCTCCACAAATGCATTTATTTTCTTGCGTTCTTCCAAATCTTTGGAAATATGCAGGAAATCTCCCATGTCCAGATATTATTTGGATTATAAGTGGATGGTATCTTCTTATTTTAATTTCCGGATTAGGAATAAAGTTGAAAGTTACTCTTCCTATTTTGGACATATACCATCTATCAAACCATTGCAGAACGACCCCCTTTGAACTAGTACTCTCAGTGGTATTACTCTCGAGAGGGAGAACTTTGTGCCCATCACACACGGGGAGTCTTTTATTGGTGGATTCGAACTCGCAACTTATCGGACACGAGTTTAACCCCCTACCAACTAGGCTATCCCACCCTGTAGATTCGAGTGCTTAGTCTTATTAAAATAAAATGAACTGAAATTTTTATTCCATAATTAGATTTATAATGTGACATTTATTAAATATGCATTAATTTTCAATAGATTTTTACAATTTCTAAAGCTATAAACATGTTTTGTTGTGCTTATCTTATAATGATATCTACGATCGTAAATTTCAATTTATCATGTTAGAGTCTAATCCTTTTTAAAGTCATTATTTTTCTAATTTGATTTATGTTATTAACATTTAAACCGGTTTGAAACATTCACGATACTTTTCTAAATTTTCATTTTCAATTTTTCTGACTGGCAAACAAAGTTTTGGAGCTCGACCGATTTTGAGATGTAATAAACTCATCGGTTTTTCCATATATCAATGCATGCGTAATCTGATAGTCTCATATTTGTTTCAAACCGATTTAAACTAGTTAATGATTTAAACTAATTAAGACAATTCGTAAGAATTCAGAAAATGAGTAATTTGGAAATTAAGTTGTAACTTTAGTTGGCGATAAATACCCAAATGTGACAACTTTCTACATTATTTTCTGGTAGCCCTAAAAATGAAAAATGGATGCCTCAAAAGCAATAAATCGCCCATTTGTTGCTCACGCCTTTTGAGGATTCAAAATCCCTCAAACCAAAACAACATTACTTTCACACTTGATAAAAATTGCAATTTCCTTAGCATTAAAAGCTTAAGTATTAATTATATTATTAGTTTATATGATATAACTAAACTAAATATATTTCATTTATTTTATTTCTTTTAAATATCAGTGGTCCCTTTTTTTTCTATGCCGTCGGCCATATGATTATATTTCAGAAATACTTTTGGCATATGAAGTATTTAATATATAGAAGATTAATACTATTTCTCCTTATATGCTAGACAGTCTTAATTATACATTTTATATAATAGAAATTTCATTTAATTTCAGAGAAAAAATATTGATAACAATTAGTTCGCTATTCAGTTTTATGTTCTTCATCTTCTTCAGTGGCGCTTCAGCCCAGGGTGGGCCATGGCCTTCCGCAGAATCGAATTCCAGGCTGCCCGCTTCTTGGATAGACTTTGCCACTTATTAACTCTGAGAACTTTTAGATCTGTTTCTAGACACTCTATCCTCCGAATCCTCGGTCTACCCCTCGGGTTCCAGATGGTTTAGCGTCGAAGATCTTTTTGGTGGTTCGGTCATCTTTCATTCTAGTCAAGTGTCCTCCCCATTTTAGTCTTTGGATTGAGATAAATTTTATTATGTCAGGTTCTTTGTGTAGATTGTAATGTTCCAAGTTTGTTCTTCTTCTCCATGTGTCATTATATTTCACACCTCCTAAAATACTTCGCAATATCTTTCTTTCAAAAAATGCTAAGATTTCTTTATCACTTTCGGTCATTGCCCACGTTTCAGCATCATATGTTACTATGGGCCTTATCAAAGTTTTGTAGAGCAAAAATTTTTTTTCCTGCTAATCAGACTATATTTTAAATATTTGTAAATTCCATAAAAGCATCTATTACCATGTTAGGATTTGTTTCAATATTGTTACGGAATCACTTCAGACTCGGAGGCTCTCATCTAGATTTGATAGTCGATGCTAAGATAAACATTCCCTTAATGACATACGACTACTTTTATCAGGCCGCGGTAGCCTGGTTGGTAGAGCGTCAGTCTCGTAACCGAAAGGTCGCGGGTTCTGTCCTCGTCTTGGCCAAAGACCGCCGTGTTGGCTAATGGCAGTTGGGGCACGTTAAATATGTCGAGACTGCAAAGTCCTCCAAGTTCCCATAACAAAACGATACCTCTGGGGGTACTGGATCAGGGATGAGTCGGTCTCTGATTTGGATCTAAATTCCGACTTGCTGATGGATGAATGAGTGTATGAATGAATTCGACCACCCCCTAAAAAGTGTTGCGTCATGTGTGTGAGCTAGAAGTCAGACTTCTGCCCTCTGGGTGCTCAGGGGTCTTTACCCTCAGAAGCTACTGCAACCCTTTCCGTGAAAAACACGGACACGACAACAACAACTACTACTACTTTTATCAATAGGAAGACGACAAGTATACAACAGAAACGAACACAGAAAACACACACCTGCGCACTATAACAAATAGTAGCGCACAAGTAGCAATCGGTAACAATAGCTATATTTTGAATGATTGTTTTTACAGAAGATAGACTAAACGAATGCAAATATAGCAGACATAATTCCAGAAGCATGTTTTTTGGACGCAAACATGTCTGAAACGTAAAAATTCGTCATAATTTCTAATTCCAATTTTTTTAATACTTTCTCTTTGTGCTGTTTATGTATAAGAAAGTAAAGACACGAAAAATTAGACTGATGAAATGTCATGTGTCTTTCCAGGATTAAGATTGCACATTTTTAATCATGTGAGACATGATGTTGTTTTGGTTTGAGGTTTTAGAAGCCTCCAAAGACGTGAACAACAAATTGGCGATTTATCGTTTTCGAGGCAACCATTTTTCACGTTTAGGGTTATTAAAAATAATGCAGAAGGTTGTCATATTTGACGTTTTATCGCCGATTAAATTTACAACTTGATTCCCAAATTATTCATTCTCTAAATCCTTACCAAATGTTTTAATTATCTCAAGTTATTAACAAGTTAAACCAAGTTTAAAACAATCTTGAGACTATCGGATTATGCATGCGCTGATATTACAAAAAACGATGTTTTTTTTTTTTGTTTTTTTTCCATCTCAAAAAATCTGTCGAGCTCTGAAACTTTGTTTGACAGCTAGAAAAATTGAAAACAAATTTTTAAAAAAATTATCAGTATATATAGAGAGGGGAGGGAGATAGAAATCGATAGAGAAGTCCCGTGATTATTTCAAACGGGCTTAAACTGGTTAATAACTTAAACTAATGAAGACAAATAATGACTTAAAAATAATAATGTTCTCACATGCTAACTTGAAATTTGGGATGGTAGATTTCATTTTTATTGTTTCATTCAATTTGAGATAGAATCTTTTTATGGGAATTACACCTGTTTATCCGTTCGTGTGCATATAAGTGCTGTAACAAAAAGCAACAAATTGGAGAAGTTTTACTCGAGATATAAGTTTAGTATTAAAATAGTAGATCTGTATTTAATTTGGACCAATTTCTCCAAAGGAAATTCTATATAATTATTTATTCTTATTTTATGTAAACGTAATAAATTCAAAAACACAAGCTGGATAAATGGAATTTGGTTTGAAATCATATTTCCCAAATTGTAGATTTAGTAATTAGGAAATTATTTTTAAAAACTGAGCTCAATAACGCACACTCGATTCTCACCACTATATTACAAAGTTAAACATAAAACTTGCCATTGTACGTAAATATTTAAAGAAATCTAATAGATAACGATTCTGTTTTAGATATTACTATTAATTGTATTTTTCAATCAAATTCAATCAAACACAGAAGGAAACATTTTTATTTTTCAATATAATCATACTTCAATAGTTTTTTCGTTAAAAAAAAGTTTTTCTTAGATTTTTATGTAAAAGTTATCATTCATGATATAGTTATTAGGAGTTATCATTCTGAAATGATCGTTTGGTCTCAGAATGACAGACGAAATTTTTAACTTTGGTCAGATGAACTGGATGATACCTGAAACGACATCCCTTCTTCAGATTTCCACACCAAACCACTGAGTGAAATATTATCACATCAATTTTTTCTCACACACCGGACTCCGTGCATTTTCCTGGATGCCAATCGCCATTTGAGCCATGCTATTTTTTAATATTGAACTTGAAATTATCAGCAAATCAACATGGTTGGTTGCAGGGGGGAGGACTCATTTATTTCTGAAATATGAACTTGAATTTCTATTTTAAAAAGCAATTTAAAATTTTAAACTAATTTTTTTATATAACACTGAAAAAATAAAAAGCACTAGAGAAAAGTTTTGAGCATATCTTTTAATTCAACAATGTTTGCAAGACGTGATTTAAAAAAAAAATAAAAATATTAACTTTTTGATCGAAAAGCAGTATTTACTTTTATTAAAACAAAATTTATTTAAAACTAATTAATTTATTTATCTAAAGCAGTATTTATTATTAGTATGTGGTAAATGTTGATCATTTCATATTATAATGTTATGAAAATAAGTATTTCCTCTTGATAAAAATAAAATCTGAAAAGTCAAATTATTCTTATTTCCATATTTGACTTGAATTAAAAGATTTTTCTTTTTTCAATCTACTACGTGGTTATTTTGTTTTAATAAATAATTAAGCTTACAGTCAAATAATAACATCTCAGAGTCAATCTATAATATTTAATTAATTTTGAAGGGGTCTTATGAACTTTAATATTACAAGATACTATAAAAAGTAATTTCATTTTGCTTCCAATGTCTTTTTACAACTTTTCTTTCTTCACTCAATTTACCTTATTATTTTGTTAAATAAATAAAAAATGATTAAGAGAAAAATGCATTACTCTTAGAGGCAATTTGATTATTATTTTGAACTATAATTTAACAAAAAAAATCATTTTATTACGAATGTATTATAAAGAATCACCAATTATACTCGATTAGCAATAAATAGAATATATGTATAAAAGAAATTTTTTTCTTTGTTTCAGTTTGGTACTTATCAAATAAACCACTGTTCTTGACAACGAAGTGCAATCGATACAAATCTTCATTCAAGCAGGGAGCTACTTCCTGTATAAATTGGATTGCTCTCTCCCTTAAAATTTTATAGTGGGAGTAACCCTTGCGTGTAATGCGCAAGCGCAGAGCCATCGGCAACCCAGTTCCACGAATTTTGTTTCATTCTTAAATTCTATAAACACCATTTCCTCTGAATTACATTGGATATGACTCACTTCTTGTAATTCAAAAGATTTTCCTCTTAACTCCCACTCCAGGCAAAATAAATATATAAATACTTTTTACAAAATTTTCGGGGAACTAAAACTACTGCATCCTAATTCATCTGTTGTTATTCAGCGGATTGATTGATAACGGAGAAAAGTAATTATAATAAAAAAATACAGTGTTTTTTAGCTGTATAATTTAGTATTCTCAATTGATTTGAATTCTTAGAGTTAAGTATTTATAGCCAACTGCTTGAAGACATTTTTAACCCCACGCACTAGTAACAAAATCGAGCTGTACTGGTTAACCTTCATCATTATTGATTCGCATCAAGGCCACCGCTGTGCGATGGTATCGTCCTCACCGTAGTCAGCCGCGGAAAGCTGAGTGTCCAGTGCGACTTCATTTTCAAGGCTCGAGTGGTTTTCGCTGCAAGTCAGCCCGAGAAAGTTGTAAAACCACTCTATTGCGTAACGTTAATAGTCCCGTCTGCAAGTAACGTAAAAAAATTAGTGTATTGTTTGGTACGTATCGACGCAACGTTGACGTCACTTTACTCTCGATTTTTTTGTTTTGATTTGTTTTCTTTCATTCAAAACACGAGGAAAATATGGTTGAGATCTCTTTCACGATTCCCCTTTCAAATTACTACATTGGTCTGAAATGAAAGTGCCTGATATATAAAAATTCACTCTCTCATCGAAGTTCGTTTAAATATTAGTGTTTACTAGTTGAATTCAGTAAATTTTATTGTAAGATTTGTATTTATTATTATTATTGAACACAGTTTTTTTTAAGAATTTGTTTTCATAAATACGTTTGAAAATAAAAGTCATTATTTTGTGTGTGTAGGTAATTTGTATGAAATATATTTAGCAAAATGCCAATTGATGATTCTACCTCTTCATCTGGAACAAATGAGACTCCACATGAAACAAGTTCCTCAGGGATTCAAGTAAGAATTTATCTTATTTTTGGATAATTCTTATTGGTTGCTGAAATTATTCAAAAAATATAATATTTTGCTAACATTTTATTTGATTTAATAAAAACTTCTTTTAATTTTAAAGAAAATATTTAATTTTACCCAATTAGAAAAATATTTCCTTTTATGTTTCTGTTTTAAATATTCTTATTTGAATCACTAAAAAAAGAATGAATTATTCAATTTTTGAGTTATATATTTCAAGTATTATGTTACTCAGTGTAGATAATACTTCCTAGTTATGCTTCTGAATGTCATTCTTCCTAATGCATTAACCTTAATTAGTATTCTTGAAACCTGTCATTCATTACAAAAAGCAATCTATTTTAAAATTGATATTAATCACTAAATACTTGTGTAACATAATTCTAAACAATTATATATATATAATGAGAGGATATTCAGTTATGCATTAACTATTCATTGTTATAATTGGATTTTTGATTGAAATTTACTGTGAAATTCAATACATTTTAATTACATGTTTTTCTGCTTATATATTATATATCCTTTTTTTAACAGACAAGTGTATCTTCTTCAATTATTAGGATCATTATATTAAATGATTAGAGCAATCTTCTTCTTCAGAAGAAGAATTCTATTGAAGAAGCTCTTCAATATAAGCTATCCCATTTCTATTAAAATCAGAAATCTTTAGAATAAACATAATATTAAGTATGTACAATTTTAAATTCAAGCAAAAAAAAAAAAAAAAGGTATGCATCATAATATGATGCACCTAATGTAAAATATTTAATTTTAATATTATTAATTGAATTAATAAAATCAATTATTATTATTCAATGGTTATCTATTATGATCCTTTTAAAACATTTTTATACGATAAATATTTAAAATTAGATAAAATAATTACTTTTTTAGAAGTAGGCTGTTTAGTAATATACGATTTCAATTTTATTCTGTTTTTTTTCTTCTTTTTTAAATAGAATATAGAGTTTTGAGTTCTGGTTTCAAATTAACTGTCATTCTAAGTAAAACCAATCTTTATATTAAATATTCTTCTTTGTTTTATAATCTATGTGGCTTAAATATTATCTTCTATGGATTATGATTCACCCAAAGAATTAATCTCTGCTAAATAATCAGTAGGAAATATTAAAATTATTAGAAGATGTAAACTTACTTTCACCTTTACCTTACCTTTACAAAGGTAAAATATCATGTGATAAATTGTGAAAGATTGCCCATTTAAAAATCAAATGTCTAGCATATTTTAAAGTCGTGACAATGGATGGGTACACTCATACTGCAAAGATTAATATAATCTAGACTTTATTTTCTCAAAACTGCTACTTCCAGATTTCAGAAATATAGTCTTGCATTTTTTTTTCACATGTTTTGTTTTAAAATAAATATTTAGAAATTTCATTTTTTTTGTGTGTGTGTGTTCGTTTCATATTTTTTTTTTGTTTGTTTCTGATTCTATTAAAATCAGAAATCAAATTTCTGAAATTTTCAAAAATAATAATATATTATCCAAGATTGAAAAAAAAATAAATTAAAATTCACAGTTTTCAAATTTTTTTTCTGAAAGTCTAATTGTTATTAGGACTAAAATTAATAGGAATTTTGGAGAAAAATGTGCAGTAAAAAAAAGAAAAATGATAGGTATTCAAAAAAAAAAAAAGATATGTATTAAATTGAAAAAAATTGGTGGTAATTTTAAGGCAAACAAATTTATTACTAAAATGATTTATTCGTGAATTTCATTTTCATGAATCAATATTTGCTTTCTGTGTAATGAAACTTTTGCTACTTAAAATTACTGGTTTATGTCACTTCAAAAGATAAATTGATTTTTAATTATTAGTTTCAGTTGTCAGATAGGATTGATTGAAAGCTAAAAACTTTTTTCGAAAACAGAAAAAAAAATTAATTGTATGTTTTTTTGCATATGTGTTTAGTATAAAAGAAGTTAGGAAATAGAAATACTTAATATTATCAAAATTACTTGATACATTCATTGATGTGGATATTTTAGCATTCATTTGTGTGTGTGTGTGTTATATTATAACACGAATGCTTTAACTATGAACTACATTATTCGCCTTTCTTTCCTGTATAGCCTTAATTTTTAAAAATTATTATTCACTTTGAAATAATAGTTAATTAATTTTTTGACTGTCCTTTTTTTTTGTTTTTTCCAGTGAATTTTTTCATTTGCTTTTCATTAGTTCACTGTTAAGCATAATAGTAAAAAATTATAACTTCTTGGGTAATTTTAGCTTGGTTGTTTTGTAAATTGTTCAGTATTATTTTCTTATTTACTGTCATTAAATCAAAAAAAAAAAAGGTATCTAATTCTTGTTGATTAAATGCTCACAATATTGGATAGTTGAATATTTTTGTGGATAATTAATTGATGACTGTACAACTTACTGAACATTTTTCAATTTCATGAATCCGTAATAGTTTCCCTCATCTAGAGTTCATATTTATATCCTTTTTCTTTTTTTTTAATCTTAAGAGACTTATAGAAAAAACCAATGCATGTATTATGTCTTGTTAAAGATATTGCTTTTTTATCCTTATAGAAAGAAATTTCCCATTTCTCCTTTTTTTAAAAAAAAACTTTGGAGGCAAAAAGAAGTATTCAAAATTTGTTGTTTGCTTCATTCATTGATTTGTTTGGAAATATGTGTGCATTTTGTTAATATTTTTAATTATTTGAAATAGATTAAATATTTACTTTGCAGTTTTTCGGATTTTTTTAATTCCATCATTATTAGTGATCAAAATATTGTAGGGAAGGGACAAGCTAAATAAAATGAATATACCTTTTTTAAAAAAATTTTATAATATGTTTTCATTTACCTTTCTACCACTGATATTCATAGATATTAGCAATCTCACAATATTTCTTATAAATGTTTTAAATATTTTAAATTTGTTTCTATTTTTCAGCCACCTTTGATTGCTGGCCATAATATTTGGGAATGGCTATTTCTAGTGATAGCAACTTGGAATGTGGCCCTTCTTTTTGCAGCATCAGGAATTGCTCTTGCACAATGTGAACTACAACACAGTCTTCTTAACCCAGAATTCTCTACTGAACTAATTGTGATTCTGGTGGCAGGTAAGCCTTTTTTTTACATATCGTTAAATATATTTTAATATATAATTTAATTTAATTGGCTTTACATCATTTTATCTTTATTTATATCATTCATTTTTGAATGTTTTTCTTTCTTGTTTTTGGGATTATAGCTGCCATCTTGATACTATTTTTAATTGAAAAAAGCATTTTTATTTGGATATCTATCTATCTATCTATCTATCTATCTATCTATCTATCTATCTAT
>JAPMOQ010026410.1:546296-566859 GCA_026543055.1 Argiope trifasciata | reverse complement strand
CAAACTATAGAAAAAAAAATATTGCAATCATAAAAAAAAATCAACTTGAGATTTTGATAAATTTTTATATTTAGACCTTTTTCAATTAAAAAAAAATGTATTTTTTGAAATCCTTACTTACTTCCTTTATGTATATAACCATTATAATAAAAAAAAGGGACACAATGGAAAATTAACAATGATAAATTTATACATACTGACTAACAAAAAAAAAATATAGCAGTAAATTGTACCAGTTTTCTTACATGAGCTCATTATAAGTCAAAAGCTTACTACATTAAAATATTCTTCACAATTTGAAACTTTGCATTTTTACCAAAGTTAAGTACTTATCTTTGACATAAACTTGTATGGAAACCTTTTGATATATAACATGAATAGGCTTAAAACATATGACTGTTTATTATGTTCTAGGCATTGCTCTTACATTTGCTATATATGGGATCCATGAAGAACATCAATATGACATTTATCTTCATGTTATTTTCATTTCTCTGGCTGATTTCTTCTGTTACCTCGCTTCTGAGAAAAAATGTCATTCCTGCTTTAAGCTGGTGAGTAAACTTTGTTTTCTAGAATTTTCTTGCTACTTTTGATTTCCGCCTCCCCCCCCCCCAAAAAAAAATTATTTTTCTTTTTTCTTTTCTAGATTTGTTTTTATACCTCCGTTGGATTGACAGTTGCTAATTGCATCACAGCATATATGGCTACAACTGCTGCTGATTGGACTGAATTTCGAATTATTGGTGCATCACAATCTCTTGCTGGTAACATTTTCTCTAAAATAAATTCTTCTTTATGTAATTTAAAATTAATTTCTTTGCTGAAAAAGTTAATTACAAATTTGAACAATATTTTTTTTTTCAAAATAATTTTATAGCCTTAATTATTTTAAGTTTTTTTTTAAACAACTGACATTGTCAAAACAGCTTTTGTTTACCTGGTTTCTTCATTATTCTCTGTGTCTACAATTATATTAATTTTGCTTTTGAGGTGGGAGTAAAATAAGCAAAGTGTATAATCTAGTGTTTCATTATTGTTAAATAGCTGGTTTTTTTTACTGAAAATTTAAGTAATTTAAATTAATTACTATTCAAAATATTTTGTCTGATAAAGCTAATTTTTCTTCAAGAAGACTATTTTTTTAATGAAAAGGACATTGATTTATTTTTATTTTTGTTCCAGTTTATTGCAGTACATATTTTTAGTTATCTTATTTGCTTATATAGTTTATAAAATTTGATTATCCCTTGTTTTTTTTTTTCTTTTTTAAATTCCTTTTATTAGCCCAAGCTCTCCTTATATATATTTATTTATATATCTTGTTCAAATTTTCAATCATTAATAAAATACTTTTTATTTATCTACTCATGTTCAAATACATTATTTTAAACTTGTAGTGAATGACACTTGATGTTTATACAGTTTTTTTTCCAAGTATTAATTCATTAATTAAATTTAATTGATTTTTAATGCTTTGAATTGAAATTTTGCAGTTTGCAATGAAAATTTAAATCAACAACTCAGTCAGTAAAATGTGAGGAATTCAGTATTTTTCACGTTCAGGTTTTCATGTTTGATTCTTGCAAAAAGCAATAATTTTTTTATGTTGAATAATTTTCTTGATAATTATTTAATAAAAAGTAACTAAGATAAAAAAATTTCTTTGTTGACCTAAGTAATTTATTTTTTTAAAGTTGTTATAGTTTCCTTTTAATGAAGAATTTATAGCTACTAAATCATAGTTTTTAGTACTACTTAGTATAAAAATATTTAATATTAAATAAAATTATTATATTATGGAAGGAATATATAAATTTAGTAAAGGCAAAAATTGGTAATTATTGAATTTGGATTATTTAACTGTTATTAAAACTTAATTTTTGATGTAAAAAAGATTCTTAAATTGAAGTGGTCTGTACCAAATGGATGTTGTAAAAATAGATTAATATCTTTTTAATAATTTATGGTACATATTATTATGATGACTATGAGTTAAATGAACATTTTAAACCAAGTTTGGTATAATTTAATTTGCCCATTTGATAAATAATTCTGAAATGTACTGTCTTAGACATTTTAAATCTTAAAATATAGTTCATGGTTTGGTTTTGTATGAAAATGCATATTAGTTAAAAAAAAACTAAAGTATGTTTGCTTTTAGTGGAATTCTATCTTGCTGCTGATTTATAGATTCTTATATACTTATTTCTTTTCAGTTTATCTTTTAGTTGTGTTAATAATAATATATTAAATTTAAAATTTATTGAAATTTAGATACAAATTTGTTTTTTTTTTTCCACCAGTTATGTATAAAAAACAGTGTGCATTCTTATCTTTGCTGAAGTTTGATTCTCTCTTTGTGGTATGTATTCTTATTTATTATGGTATTTGTTAAGAATTATAATTTTTTAAAACTATTTACGAAACTCTGGTATCAGATTTTTTAAAAATATTAATCCCTTTTCACTTTGTAAATTAATTTATATTTCTGTTACACATTTATTTTTGGTTATCTTTTACTTAACTAATGCAAATATATCTTTAGGTTATTTGTGCTCTCTACAGTTTTCCTATTACATTGGAATTTCCAAATGTGCGAAATCTATATTTGCTCATCAGTTTGATTATAATGTACTCATTCATGAGTTGGTGCTGTGGAAAAGTTACTGTAAGTATTTTCTTATTAAGTTTATCATGTTAACTTCTAAAAGAAAAATTAAGGCTTTTGCTAAATTTTCATTATATGTAATTTTGTTTTACGGCCCTTTAAAAATTATCGAATTCCTTTAATGAATCATAACACAGTCAAATTTACATGTTCATAAAAGTATAAGTGTCATAGATAATTTTAGTTTTCTTCAAAAAAGTTTTCATTAACCTATTAAGGCTCAATATTTTATTTATAATTATTTAATAGTTACCCTTCATTTGTTATTAAACAGAGAATAATTCTTTTTCCCTTCTTTTGCTATTTTTAAAGAATTAATGTGTTTTAAAAACTCTTAAATAATTTTTATCTGACATGTACCACTTTTGTCTAGATTTTAAACAAAAAAATTTGGAAGTGAATTTATAAAAAAATTATTTTTTAACTAATGCAAAAAAAATGAAGTAATTTGTTAATGTTTGATATTTTATTTCTTTTTAAAAATTTGTAAAATTATATGTGTATAAAAAAAATTTAAACTGCTTTTTATTGCCATTTCAACTATTTTTCTAAAAACTAAATACTGAGTATTATTTTATTTTACGTTTATTTTTTAAAATTATTAAAATATGTGTGTTGTATATTATAACTTCCAAATATTTTAATTTGAGTATTTTATTTTGTAGGTCTGTAAGGAAGACAAGTACCTTGCATCAGGATTTGTTGTCCTCTGCATAACTTATCCTTGTTTAATAACCTATCAGGTGAAAATAAAAAAAGAATTTATTAAATGCTGTTTGCAATCAGAATATTATATAATGCAGCAATTTATATAGTTTCTTCAGTACCAATTTAAATTTCATTGTTTTTTTTTTAAATGTCTGCTGACTGTTAACAAAATAAAATATGTCAAAATTTTCTTCTATAAGTTTATTTTCTAACCACAAATTGGTTTATTGAGACTACCTTTCTTACATATATATTTTTCTCTTAATTATTTAATATTTATGATAATAATGAATTTTTAGTATTTCAGTTGTCAATTTCAATTAGTTATTATTGTGTTATTCATTTACATGAAATACAAAATATATTATTAATTTAAGAAAATATTAAAAAATATAATACTTTTATGATATGAACATTTTTAGTTAAAAATTGGCGAATTAATTTTCAAAATTAAAAACAGGAAAAATAAGTTATTTTTATAGCAATTTTAATTAATATTTCTATTATCAATTACTGCCTGAAATTTTAGAAAGGAAATTGATCTTTGAAACGCCAATGCATATTTCAAGTCATGTGAGAGAAATAAATCAAAAGAAAATAATTGTCTTCTTTTGGATGGTATAAAAAAGTATGCAGCAATCTTTTTAGTAATCAGAATAAAGGCTAGTAAAATTTCATCAAGTATATGAAGACTGCTTAGAAATCAAATGTGACATCAAGAATTGCTCTCCCTCTTATTTTTACTAATACAAATGGGTTTTTATGAATTTTTTTTAATGACGGTATTTGTAGTTCATTATTTTTATTCCATAAATTTAATTTTTGTATACAATTAACATTAACATACATCATATAATATTTTATTTTCATTTTCTATGCGGTGAATTTAATCTCTAAACTTTTAAATTAAGTTTACTTAATAGTTTTGATTTTATTAATTCTTGTACATTTTACAGTATTAATTTAAAGTCAAGGATTCAAATGTATAGTTGAAAAAATTAATGTTCTGATATTCTTTGTATTGCATGGCTTTTATAACACTTCAAATCAGATGTGATCCTATATCTGAAATCAACGTTTTCATATTTATTGGAAATTTTATATTTTAAAATGAATGGAATTATTTAAATTATTACAACAGTTTTGATCTGAATTCTAATTGAACAGTTTTTAAGGTTTGCTTATTAATTAAATTTATAAGCTGGTGAAGATATTGAGAACTCAAATTTTAAACAGATTTTGCATTCTGATATTGCATTCTGTCTTTCTTATAAAATAATCTAATAAATGGAGTCAATTTTTCTGCAATTAACAGATAACAAAATGATATTAATTTTTATTATCATGGGATTGTCTTGTTGAAAGTACTGTATCAAAATATCTTATCTCTGAAGCCATTTGTACAGAAGCCATTTTTACAATGAAATAATAGAAATTTTTATGCATTAACTTGAACCAAAATAAGTTTTTTTTCTATAAACAACAATCTGAGAGTAGATGTTTGGCGTATGTGTTGGCGGAATTGTGCCAATACGTAGGTTGAATTCCGCCAAGGATCGAACCTGCGATGTTCGGGTTTGAAATCTAGTAACTTATCCACTATACATAAATGGCCACCAATGTTTAGTGGTAGTTACTGGCTTATTAAGATGTCACCACAGATGTAATTAATTTTTGTAAATGCCTTGGTAAATATAACATATTTATCTATAGAGTGACGATATTCAAAAATTTCTAACATTTTCGTTACTTTTCTGTTTGCTTCTACAAGTGTTAAATGTAAAGATTTCTCATATAGAGTTTTCTTTATTTATAGATATACATGTCAAAAATTCACAAGACTTCATTCGAAAATCACATGTTCTATCAGTCTGCTCAATATATTGGTAAGCATATGTTTTTGCCAAATATTCATGTTTCTTATATTTATGTTATATATGTCATATATGTCACAAAGCTAAAAAGAAAATTTTAATATTTTAAACAACACTTATCACTAAATTGATTTAAAGCATAAAGTCCAATAAAATCATTTTGAATTATGTTTAAAGGATAAATGTTGAGATATTGGAAATAGTCCATTCCCCTTTCCAGAAAAAAAAAGAATTTTAGAAAAATAATGAAGTAATCAATGGAAAATCATTATAAAATGTATTTTTTATAGATGTGCATTAAAATATTTTCTCATACATTAATATTATACATTTTTTAAAATTTTTATCATGTGAAAACATGATGTTGTTGGTTTGAGGTTTTTTTTGTAGCCTCAAAATGCATAGGCAACAATTTGGTAAAACTCCTTTGGGGCTAGTAGAAAATAATGAAGGTTATCACATTTGGTGATATATGCCAACTAAGGTTGCAACTTGATATCTAAATTATTCATTCTCTGAATTCTTATGAATATATATTGTGTTAATTAATTTAAATGATTATGCTGTTTAAATAGGTTTAACATTCACAAGACTATCAGATTATGCCTGCTTTAATATTTAGAAAAAAAAATGGGGAAAAAAGGAAACACACACATTTTACCCTTATTTGATATGGTTCAATTTTGTATTTTCTTATATAAGATTGAACTCTTGTGGCTACAAATTAAGATATATATGCGATTAAATTGTTACGAGCATAATACTGCAGAAATAAAAAGTATGCTGAAAATATCAGAATATAATTGTGCCAAATAGAATTCTGTTTTGAATATTTTCCCAAAAATTATTTAGACCTATTTTGGTTTTTTGAGTGTAAAAAAAAAAATAACAATAATAGTTTTTTTTTTTTGTTTGTAATTATTAGTTTTGAATAAAAAAAGACTGTGTCCTATTTTATATAGTTTGTCATATTTACTATATACATAGTTTTACCATCATATCTTTATTTTTTTTTCATAGGTGTAATTATTGTTGTTTGCAAATTCCTTCTGTCATGCTTGATGGTTCAGACTTGCCAAACATTTGGATATGGATTGAACTCTAGATGTAAGATGAGTCCTTTAAAATTTAATTAGCTACTTTTATAATTTTTTTAATTGATTTATTTTCAATTCTTAATTTCCTTCTTTTTATTTCAATCATATCTAGTTTTTCATTCTAATATTTTTATTTTATTTGCAGCATTCCATGATTTAGTTTCTAGAGATTCCAATAGCTTGTTTGCATATACTAGATCCTCCATCATCTCCTGAAAAATATGCATTGCATGAGAATTTTGCATGAAAAATTAGAGGTTGCATGAATGTTATTTATTTTTATTTAAAAATCTATTCACACTATAAAAAATGGGAATTGTATTATTTCTAGCTTTAGATATATTCAAGAAATGGCTTGATCGTCCATCGAAGAACAAGGCAGCCAGTGAAAAATATATGTTTATTAAATTCTTAAAGGATTGCTGCCGTGTGAAATGTTCCAACAAGACCAAGGAAGCAGAATATACTTATAAAGATATTTACCGATTTTAATGATCATATTTTGAGTATGCAGTATCTTTTACCATTATAACTGAAATGTTATTGTAGAATGTTCACTGTAATGTTACTCTACGCAATTCCATTAAGTTATATCTACTGCATTCGGGTTGTTGATAAGAGGTAGTCAGTTACCTTAGAGATCTAAGGTATAAACAAAAACAGCATATGAGATTAAAATATTTGTTTCCTTTTTTTTTTTTAATTGAAGAAATCCTGTTTAAGATATGAAGTATTTTACTAAGTATGACTACAAAATGTTTTTTTTTCATTCATGTTGATTTGTTTTGTTAACAAGACATCAAAAATTAACTTTTTCATGTTGATGTGAAAAATATTTTCTCATGTTTGATTTTCCAAGATGTATTTATTTTCAAATGGCTGTTGAAGCACATCACCTGAATTTTATTTATCATCTAGCATGTATTTCTTTTATATTTATAGACGACAAATTGGCTTAATAGGTAACTGGTATAAAGTCAAAAATATGACATTAAAATTGAAATATATGTATATATTACGTGCCAATTTTTAATGTTTATTTTAGAGTTAAACTTAAGTGATGTGATTTTTTTTTGCAAAGTTCGTTTAAAAATCATGAATAAATTGCATGTAGGATTTATCATTTCAGTTTAAAGCCAACAAATACTTAATTATAGTTTTATTTGAAATCTTTTATATTCTGTTTAGGTCCCCTCCCCATAAAAAGTTGTTTTCATGTTTTTTAGATGTCTTTTATAAATATATTTATTGCTGGTCATGTATAGATTTTGTTAACTTACTTATTAAAGCAGTTTTATATTTGTTTTCATCTGCCAATTAATGTGTATAAGTTGTGTGATTTTTACTCAGTATGAAATGTGATTCTTTCTACAAATTTCTGAAATCCTTCAGTACTTGATACTTAATAAAGTAATCAAACTATTTTTGTTTTATATTTTTAACAGTTTTATTATTATTTCTAAAGCAATTTACGTCATGCATGACATTAATTGCTGAAATTAAATTTTTTGTAAGAATTAATATAAATATAACATAAAAGATTTTATGAAAATATATATTATTACTTGATTTTGGTTTCTTTAATAAATTACTATTTTTAAGAATAATTTTTTTATATTGCATGTTTATTTATTATTTTGTTTTACAGAATTGAATTTTATGATTTAACTGCTTTCTTTTGTTGAATTGTTTTAATGATTTTTATATTTTTGTAAAAAAGATATTGAAAAATGTAATATTTTATCTATTATATTTTGTATATGATATGAAGTTCTGAATCATGGAATTCTAGAAGCATTATCCTTGTTCATTGTGTTAAAATGTTTTATTTTTGTTCTTTCATATTTTTGTACAATTTTTGCCTTGATTAGTTTTAAAATAATTCATCAGCGAAACTACCACTCTTGTTATTAATGAAGGTTTCATTAGGTTTTGGAGTATCTTTTTGGATGAGTTTTCCTTCAAAGAAAGGTTGTTGTTATTGTTTGATGTCTATGATAATTAAACTAAATAAGGATAAAGCTTAGTAGCTTTCAAGCTACTAATTACAAGCCTGAAACTTGCTCATTGCAGTTACTAGCTTTTGCCTTAATTGTGATTTTTATTTTAAAAGCTTCAATATTTGTTTGTAATTCTTTTTGAAAATGTTGCTTCTCAAAAAATGTGAAAATTTTTAAATACTTCATGTTAATTCTTGATTAAAATTCATAGATAATGTGTGTAATGACACACTTTTCAGTTTGGAAAGTTTTGCATAATTGTAGTGGTTTAATTTTTTGTAATATTTTAATTTTTAAAAATTATTAAATTGTATTAATTATTTCATCCAATTAAATTAGGGATGTATTAAAGAATTGAGGAACATACTTCTAGTTTTTTTTTAATGTCATTTTTAAGAATAAGTGATTTGATTAGGAATAAAAGCTCAAAATATATATATTGATAGCCCCCTTCCCCTCCACAAAAAAGATCATTTACAGTCACTTTCTATTTCTTTCATATATTGATAGAAAAGCATGCCTTAATTAGCAATTAAAAATTGCTCATTGGGTAAAATGGAAATTTATTGGATAAGTATTTTTAGATATTTTTTTCTTTAATTAATAAGTGCTAGTGCAGTTGTAGCTTTTATTTAAAATTACTCTTCTTAGTAACATTGATTGACTACATGTAAAAACAAAAAAAGAAAAAAAAAATTCTTCTAATATAGCTGTAATTAGAAGTTATGGGTATTTGGTTTTTCTCTTGATCTGTGACCTTATCTCTCATTATGACATTCCTCCTTTTCACAATATCTTAAAATTTTTTGTATCATTTTTGCTAGCATTTATTAGGTAAGAAGTGCATTTGTGTTTTTAGATTTCATTGACAAATGAAATAGAATGGATAGCATATTTTGCAATTAATCAATTAGACCATTTAAAATTACACATAGTGAAATCTTGTATAAAATTTGCAATTCAGTGCTGCATGGATTTTGATGCAAACTAGTATCTGTGTCTTCCATAATTTGTTATTGGAATTGTTAGAAATTTATATGAGTTGTCTGCCAAGTATTTAAAAAAAAAAAGAATATTTTCTTATTGAAAAATTGTATTTACTTATACATAATTAAATTTTATAATATAAAAATAACAATTTACTGAAATATGATATTAGTACCATTATTATATCGTGAATAATATGTATTTTTTTATGTTATATCAAGCAACCATTGAAAAGCCATCAATAAAAACTCCTGATGAAAAGTAAATATTTTTGTTTCTTGAAGGCATTTTTTTTATTAAGTTCTAAATTTTGCAATAAAAAAATTAGAATAAAATTAACAAATATAATTTAATTTCTCTGCCAATAAGAACCATTTCTGTTTATTACGTATTTTTATGTTATTTAATTCTTCATATTTTGTTAATTCATTTTTTATTTTAGTTTATTGTGATTTGTTATTAAACATTTTTTGTTAGATTTTATTTTAATTATCATTATTATCTTACCTGAGCTTTCTTAAGTGCTGTATTATAAAACTATATTTTTGAATGTTACTTACAAATTAAAAATAACTTATCTTCATTAACTTAGGCATGATATTTTTTTAATTTGTAAATTTTATGAATTTGCATTTTTTGGTAGTTGTGAGTACATAATTCAAAACTAAGTAATTGTGGAAAAAAGGACAATAGTAATGTCAAAGGTTATTAAGTTTTCTCATAATAAGAAAATATACAGTTTTATTGGAATTCTATAACATAAGAATTCCTTTACTAGCTTTTGATTTCTGTTAACTTTTGTCTTATTTATTTATATACTAAATCTTCAATTCTTTTTTCAAATTAATTTTCGCTGTTAAATGTTCCAATATATTATATTTTTTAAAATTAAATTTAGTTTTTATGATTAATTTTTTTCATAGCAATTTTCTTGTTTTATTAACTCATTTGAAATCTATTCCAGATGTAAAATTATGTTTTTGTTAGATCATGAAAAAGTGTACAAAAGGTATAAAAAATAAATTAGGTTATTTTATTTTTAAAATTACTGCAAGGAGAATAAAATTTCATTAAAGTTTTTCTCCAAATTGTTAAGTGAAAAAAGAAGCTAAAAATTATAGGGTATTGAAATTTTATTTTGGCAGAACTTTTTTTTACATATATGTGTAGGATTTTACATGTCAGTTGTATATTGTAGTATTTCATCTATAAAAAATTTCTTCTTCTTAAAAAAATTAAAGCCAAATATACTGATAATCAATTTTGGAATAAGATTATTTTTCTAAATTGATTAATAGAGAATTTAAATAAGGATTTTATCATACATTCCTTGTGTCAAAATAAATGAAGTAATTATGATTGTACGAATTATAAATCAATTTTTTTTACAGAAGCTGAAATCAAACTCCAAACTTATTTTCTTTTAAAAATATCTTTGTATTAGAATTTTATATTGGACTTTTGAATTTCGCAATTTTTTAAACTTATCTTTGCTTAATTGGTTCTTTGTCTTTGAATCAATTTTGCATACTCATTTTTTAGTAACTGTGAAAGCAAAAAGACAAATGAATGATTGAAACTTTTTGCTTGGCAGCTAATTGGCATACTAAAGAAGAATGTTTTTGATTTCTTTTTAAAAAAATCATATGTATAATATATATCCCCTCTGCAATTTTTAGATTTTTGTATTTGAAATATTTGTAGAAAACATGCACAATCATTCTTATAAAATACTCATTCTTGCATATTTATAAATTTTGCTGAAATTTGTGCCAAATTTACACATTCTAAAAACTTTGACATGCATTAATTTACAAGTCAGAATTTTAGATAGTGCCGTACATTACCTCTTATAGTTCTTAATAAATTTTCTCCTCACGAAGTAATTTGTATTGGTCATCTTTCACCTCTGGAAACACTTTCACTCTAAAATCTGTTTCGTACATAAAATAAATTTCATGTTAGTCATAATATGTGTGAGTAGTTGTGTGTGTATTGTGAAAAATCAAATAAGATGTATTTGATCTTTGTGTTGAGTGTTAATAATTTAAGTTTTATTAAATATATTGTCTTTGCTGTATATATGTGCAATAATTGTTTATTGTTGTTGTTTTTATTATAATATGTGCTATTGTGAATTTTTGCATTTCTTTCATATATGAATCATTTATTTGGTCTGTTCGATGAAATAGTCAATGGCTATGACTATTTTTATGATTGTGTCATTATTAGATTTTTCTTATTTTATTTTTGCTGTTTACAATCTCATCTGCATTTTTTTCCCCTTCTGAAATGGATGTTACTGTCTTTAGGTCTGATCTTAGCAACTTGTCCATTTCATTCTTTGTTTGAAGCTTTTTGATCAATAAATGTGATTTTCTAAAAAAATTATAAGTGTATGCATTTTTTCTCAAAAAAATTCTGGCTATGAAGTTTTTCTGAAAGTTAAAACATTAATTTTTATGTAACTGAACTTTTTCATCTGAAAAAATGAATTTTTTAATGAATTTAATGAAAGTAGTATTCATTTCCCTTTATATATTGAGAATAGCAGAACCAAAGAACCAGGTTCCCTAGTCGCACTCATTACTCAATTTTATCAATTTTGTTTTGTATGAAGGCTCATAACTCTAGATATACTATCAACGATTATATTGCAAAATGAAAAACGCCCAACATCTTGACAGATTTCCCCACTTTGGCAGAACAATCTGATTTCCCTACCAATCAAATTATTCTAATCAATCATTGTTCTGTCCAAGTATAATTTGAAACAATACTGTTCTATATTATGATAAGATGTAAGTAAGCAAAGTTTATTCTTATGCCTGCATTTAATTAGTATAGCTACCTCAGCTATTTGACCATCATATTTATAGTATTACTGAGAGATTCTGTTTTGCTAAAAGCACTTACTCTAAAAATTAAAAACAAAAGCTCTGGTCAAGTATGTAAAAAAATATTATTTGTTTAAAATTATTATTTAAATTCTGTCATTGAATGTCTTTTCTATTCCTTTGAACTATTGATGCTTTTATTTCTTGTTTCAGCGTCGTGCTATAGGATTTTAAATATCATTTTGGTTCTAATATTGTCAAAGTTTTTCACATTTATGCTGTTACTCATAAATATAATAGAACATCCTCCCATTTCTATTGTCATTTTGATTATAATAGACTTGGAGACATACAAGGTACGTCATAAATTCGTGCAAACTTCAAAAATTTATAATAGTAATAAATAATGCTCGAAAAAATTCATTTTGATCGCGTATGATCAAAGGGATATTGTATTCCTCCCCTCCCCCATGATAGATGAAATAATACTCGCACGTCATGCTGACACTCTTACAAACGAAAATGACATAACGCTGTGCATTTATTTCAAAGTAAGATATTAATCAAAAATATCAATTATGTCTTTCATGGGTACATTTCTTGCAAAATAGGTTGAATCGGAACGGGGATTCCATTCCGGAATACTCGTTGTTTTCCTATTTCCTTGAACATTGCTTCTTATCGTTAATATCTCGACTATCAATTCTATTACAATTTTTACTTATACGTTTACGAACTATAGAAAAGTATAATAATAGTTACACAAATTAGAAATGTTGATGAATATTCCAGTTTTAGACCTCCCTGAATTTGAAAAGCACATTTTAGGGAAACGGTTATCTGCCTGTGGAGGATAATTCATAAATGCTTTGATCTATGCGAATGTAACTTGATGTAAGGTCTTAGCAAAAAATTTGTAGATTTCTATAAAATTTTGAATAAAATTTGTTGAGGGAAAAATAATCGTCTATTAGTCTATGACAAAATTAACTCAAAAATTCTTTGTGCTAGACTGTTGAAATTCTTGCTCAAAATTTGTAGATTTTTGTCAAGCTTTGAACAAAATTCATTATGAGGAAGTCCTATGTATTTAACAAGGCATTTAAAAAACCAAGATAGCTAGATAAATAAAACTCGGTGCGCAGATTTGGCATATATGATCTCGACATCAAATTTTGAACCAAATCCTATAAAGGATTGAATAATGTTTATGGGTGAGTAGTTTTAAAAACGTGCACATGGTAGTCAAAAACGACTTATGTATACAGGGTGTTGCCGAATTCGACCGTCAGGAGGGTGATGGCTGGCAGCGTGAGGAAACAAAATCATCATACAACATGGGATCCCAAGCGACGTTTAGTCTGGGAAAATCGCAATTTAAAATACATATTTGCAAAAATATTAAAACTAGAAAAAAAAAAGCTGGAAAATGTAAGGAATTTTATATTCCATAATTTGATATAAACTTGAAGTGTGAGGACTGAGGAATTTTAAAGATATTCAAGTAAAACTAAAATGGGAACCAGAAAACTTCGCTGCAACATCAATACCAACGTTCCAGACAGCAGTGTCAAAATTCGAAAGACAAATTTAGGGTAAGGATAACAGGCATTAATAGATGAAAAATTATCAGAAAACATAGGGTCACAGGTAACGTTTATTCAGTGAAAATCGCAAACACCAGACGTCGAAAAGACAGAGTCTGATGAAGAGAATGGATATATGAATGCCAGGATAAAGAACAAGGTATTTGTGAAAATATCTTCTCAGATGTAAATTTTTCATGCATTCGCGAAAATCAAAACCAGCGAATAAGAATTCATTATTGATTATCGCATAATTGATGGTCGTTAAATTTCATTCGCAAACAACAAGTTAGATTTAACGATTGTAACTAAAACGTGCTGGTGCTCCACCATGCATCAACCATGGCGTACAATTGTCGATGATTCCTGCAGAAAATCGGCAGAAATGATCTGGAAGACAACAAGTTTCTTTGTGCCCCTGAGGCTTTCGAGTAGGTGATACGGTTCAGATAGATAACTGTCCAGGTGTTAATATCAAACGTGTTGTTCGTTCAATGGATAGTGATGTGAGGATTTTCGAATGACCAAATATTCGCATTGTGCGTATTGAAGACACTTTCTCTCGTAAACCTTCATCTAAGAATAAAACTCTAGCAGAAAAGTGTTTTTTTCCTGTGAGACATCAAGCATCCAATGTCGAACTCCACACAATTTGTGATTTTCATTGAAAAACGTGTTACCACATGTATTATGGTAGCTTTTCATCTACTTAATGCCTATTATCCTTGCTCTGAATTTATCTTCCGATTTAACAATGCTCTTTGCGAACATCAACACCGATGTTGCAGCGATGTTTTCTGGTTCCCATTTTAGTTTTTCTTGAATATCTTTAAAACTTATCACACTTCACGCTTATATCAAATTAAAGAATATAAAATGCTTATATTTTCAAACTTTTATTTATTTTTTATTTTATGTTTTTTTTTTTTTTCAAATATGTGTTTATAATTACTTTTTCATTTTCAGTAATTTACTACCCCCTTGATCATTAATTTCGCATCTTGCCTACATGAAAAAAAGCTTTTAATAATGTGCTTTCACAAAAAAATTCGTAGTGGAAATACCATTTCTTCTTATTTTTTTATATTAATTTTCAACAGTTTCCTAAAGTTAGCTGACACTCTATATCAGATTCCCAACCTTTTTTGAACTAGTGCCCCCTTTCCTAAGAATTAACTTTTAATTAAAAATCTAATCGAAGTTTTAAGAAACTCTTTCTTAGTTAGCACTTATTAATTAAGAAGTAACTGTCTTCCACTTTCATTTTGTCCTACACATTCGTTTAGTTCCATACATTATTTTTAATCATGTGTCATGAGAGTCACAGTCATCCTGTAAAAATTACCATATTAAAGTTACGTTTCAGAGAGTGTATTGACGCAATTATATCATTACTTGATACTGGTAATTTTACATATTTACTTCTCTTGTTAAGAACTTAAAAAATTAATTCACACTGATAATTGAGTTTTTAAAAAAGAAATAAAAACATTCATTTATTCATGTTTGATTTAAGTAATTTTAGTTTAAATCTTGCTTAAAAAAATGAAGGAAAGAATTGAGCCAAAATAATCAGATTTTTAAAAGTTTCTTACTCATTTCTAAGTGACTATTATCATGGACATACATTGTATATAATGGGATTTTATGTTTTCATTTCTTTCAGTTGGAATTAAAGTATGCGAATAACTAGAGTTATGTATTTTCCCCAGATTACAGAGAAATATTTTGATTCAAAGAACTCGTATATTTCATGGGTCATTGTAAGAATAAAGATTTTTGTGTTGTTGAATCGTAAAACAAGAGGTTTGTTTGCAGAACGAGGCCAGATGTTTTCGAGGAACCTCGCGACATTTTATTCAATGTCATGTCATTACCCTTATAGGTGAGTTATGCAAATTGTATTCATCGTAACGACAAAGCCGTTTTGTTAAAATTTTTCGGAAAGTTAATTTGATTATTTTGTAATCATTTTGGAATAAATGTTAACAGTCTATCGACAAGTGCTGGAAAAAAAGTTTTGAAATAAAATTATTTGTGACTACTACGGTTCCCATTGTGTAGTAGAGAAGCCTGGAGATCATAGTAACCGCTAAATGAAGTGATTGTCATTTTAATAACGTCAAAAGAGTTTTGATTTGACGAAACTGTGACTTTCTTCATTTATATCAGCGTATAGTCAGTCACATTTTTTCTTTTCAGAGTTAAGGTTCCCATTTAAGCATTTATATGCAGAAAAATTTCTGTCCATGAAAAATTACATAAAATCTTTTCTACTACGTATTTAAAAAATTCTTCAGTTAAAATTTGTAATTAAATATAATCTTTATTGAATCAAATTCTAGAACCCGATTGAAGCAATCGATTTAGTCTTCATTATCTATCGTACGGATAAGTTTTTTAAGCGGTAACTCGGAAAAAAAATAAAATAAAAGAAAACCGTTTCTTTTAAGCATTTAAGATAATAATTGTTTAATTTTTAAAAACATTTATAATTTTAACAGAATTTTGGCTACCAAGCCAAACCAACGATTACATCTAATAGAGAATTAAACAAATTTTTGCAGTTGTTATTAAACAAAAAAAAATTACAATGCGCCAAAAAATCATTAAGAAAAATATTGAAGAATATGTAGTCACGGTACAGAAACATTTTTTTTCGTCATTAATGTCAAAAGAGGTTGAATTATAATGTAATTTGAGATGCATGTAAGTAATATTTGAGTTTAAATATTACTTTTTCGTATTTAAAGAATGCAAATGAGTAGTATTGCAAAAATCCATGTTCTATCTTCCGTTATTCCAAAAAAAAACACAATTTTGTAAATTTATTTAAAAACGCTACTATCGATTTTTTTATTTTTTAATTAATTTTTAGTACTTTAACTGATAATTTAGGTTTTTAAATCACCCCCTCTCTATATATAATACCACACAATTTTTCAGTTAATTGATTGAACTCTAAAAAACATTGTATGTTAATAATGTAAAGGTCGCCATGCTTGTTTGAATAGATGAAAGAAAGTTGACCTCAGACGAAGGTAAAAATGATTCATGGGATTTAATTGAAAGAACTATCGGTGAAGCATCCGCAGGTGAAGATCATTTCCACAAAAGCGAAAGAGAAGAGCGGATTTCGGAAAGGGAAATGACAAATTTTATCTTTTTTCCGCTTTACTCTGCTTTCCCCGGTATTTCCTCCCAAAAAGAAGAATTTCGCAATTGACGAATCCTCTATTGATACAGTTAAAAGTGGAAATTTTGTCAAATATTTTTAATTCGGAACTGAAAGTTTTGCACCTCTTAGAGGAAACATAGTGCTCTAATCCTGCGCCAGCTGTCTTAGCAGTTTTCTCCACCGTATTCTCTGTGGTAAACAGCGGGAATATCGTTTGGATATTATGTATCAAAATTATAATATAAATGTATAATTCTTCATTTTTTTCTTAAAGTCCAATTATTTTTCTTATTAATTTATATAATTTGTTTCGAATCAAATAATATGTACAATTTCAGGAATAAATAAAGAAAAAGGATAGGAAAGAATTGTCTGAATTTTGATTATTTAGAAACTCGATTGCAGAAGTTATTGCTGCTTGCTATTCTTTTTTTTTTTCATGTGTAATGTATATAAACTTATTTTATAGAATTTCCACTTTGTAATGTAGGAAATATGTTATTATTTCTTAAGGTGGGTTCACACGAGGCTTATTATTGCCAGCAATAGAAGATCACGTCTACTTCCGGAAAATCACGTGACTACAACGGGACAGTGGCAAATAAATGTCCATTGGCACAAACGTTGTCAGTGTTGTCTCAAGTGTTCACACGAGGACAATGCCGGGACAACAGCACAGAGGCAAAGATTGCGGACAATAATAAGCCTCGCGTGAACCCACCTTTAGAAAAAAAATAATGTGTTTTTTGCTCGCAATAAACAGAAACGCATAAACAAAAAGGAAATACGTATTTTTAAAAGATTTGTGAGAAAAAACGTGTTTTAAACATTGTGGTTAATATTTTTAAAAAAAGCTAAAATTTGCTAAAATTTAGAATTTAAAAATTATGTAGAGTATTAATTTTATCCCTGATATTTATGAAAGAACATTTGAAAACATTAAATTAAAAATAATTTTATTCAAACTTTGGAAACTGAATTTCCCCCCCCCCCCTCAAAGCTGAATTAAAAATAATATTAAAAATTCTTTAGGAATGATATCTTTAATTTGAATCACAATGAAAGTGAAGTTTCACACTTTTATTGTAAAGTTCTATTCCATGTCATTAAAGTATTTAGTCATTGTAAATTTTATTAGTTTTCTAGTAGATGTTTCTAGAAAATCAAGTGAAAAGGACGACGAATTTGAAAACGAATGTTTTTGTAGTAAAATTGTGTCATGAAAAGTCTAAAAGAAGTTTTAAAAAATTAAACAAATTGATTTCAGATAGGAATATCAAAGAAAATTTATTTACCAAAAAAAGTAGTGAGGAAATTTTATAATTTTTATTGAAAATGGTTCTTGTTGTAAATGACAAATCGAATTCAAGCACAGAATTTTATTATCATATGTGCTATTGTTTCAGTTTGAAATTTTTGAAATCTTAAAATGCGTAGGCTACAAATTGGCGATTTATGGCTTTTGAGGTTTCCATTTTTCGCTTTTAGAGTTATGGCAAAATAATATAGAAGGTTGTCCCATTTGGCAACTTATCGCCAACCTTAATTATAACTTGCTTTCCAAATTATTCATTCTCTGGATTCTTACGAAATTCTCTGAAATAATTGAAGTTATTGACTAGTTTAAACCGGTTTGAAACCATCACGAAACTGTTAGAGTACACATGCGTCGATATTTAAAAAAAGGATGGTTTTTTTTAATTTTTATTTATTTATTTATTTATTTTTTTTTTTTTACATCTTAAAATCAATTGAGATCCAAAACTTTGTCATATATATATATAATGATATTTAAAAGTTATTGGAAGTAGATTGCAGGTTCGAAGACATTGAAGAAAACCTTTCATTTTTATGTTCGTTTTATTCTTCTTCCGGAGGAAGGCAATATATTTACAAGCAGCGCGGGCAAGCAGTTTAGTTTAGTTTAGTTATATTAACGTCCCGTTTAAAGCAACACGAGGGTTATTTTGGGATGGACCTCGTAATTTTGAACCACGGTCAGATGACGAGGACGACACCTGAACTGGCACCCCCCTCTCCACACCACGCCACACCAGGCGCGGGCAAGCAGATGTGACACAAAAGCGAGAAATTAATTTTCCCTCTTGTTATATAGTATATTTTGATAGGAAAAAGATTGTCTATAGTGCCAACATATTATTAAGATTCTCATGAGGATTTCTGACCATGTGACTTTCAAAGCAAGGAAAACACAGGGATCATTTTGTAAAACTATTTGTTTTTGTCAGCCACTTTTATCAGTCACTCTCACCGTGAGAAGCGCTGACTAAAGATCTTTACAAGGCATTTCTCGAATTAATTAACAGGGAATAGAATCAGGAAATAAGATAATATTTTAGAATGACTTTTATAAGGGCTAAATTGATATAACTTTAGAAATTAATTTGGATTTAAATTAAATGTTAACATATTATATATATATATATATATATATATATAATTTTGATTAACTTAGATAATACCAATATTGTTACTAACGGCTATCCAAAAGAATTAACTTTAACAGAAACAAATAGTGATAATCTTCAAGCTACTTATCTGGATTTAAGGATCGAAATTGCTAATGATAAAACAATAGTCGGTATTTATGATAAAAGAGACGAATTCAAATTTAATATAATTAAACTCTGTAATTATCACTCTAATCTTAACTCTAAAATTTTCAAAAATTTAATTTTCTCACAATTCAATAAAATTAAAACAATATGTAATAACAAAATCTCTTTTATAAAAGCAACAAATAGTTTTATTAAAAATTTAAACAATAATGATTTTCCAAAAAACTACTGTAATATCAATACTTTAATAAAAAAAAGAAATAATGAAATATTAGTGAAATAGATGGCGCTAATAAATCCCATTTATGTTTAGTTACACTGTAGTATTATTATTGGAAAGGAAGAACGATTGTCCGCGGCCAGGTCTGTTCACTTATTGTTTTCTTAATTTAGTCATTAATTGTGATTTTTCTTATGTAGTTTTACTTTGTATATATATATTTGTCTCATTTGTTGATGTTTTTAATGTTTTGCTTTGTTTTTGTCTTTTGCTGTTAAAATTGGTATGTCTCTTTTGCCTTCATTTTCGGGGGATTTTTGGGCCACGAGGTGTCAATATTTTTGACCATTGTCCACCGATGCCTCACAGAAAAAATCCCTTATTAGGAATCCTTGCTTGAAAGTGGCTCCTGACGAAGTTTTCAGGCCGGATTCTTTTTCTATTGACTATTTTTTTCTATTGATTATTGTTTTGATTCGGTTGTCTTATTTTGTTAATTAATTTATATTCATTTGTGTTTTAGTTGTAGCTGCATTTGCGCTCTCTAAATACAATGATTGATTTAAAAACTTTCAATTCTTATAACTTGTTTAATCAGTAATGATTTTTAGTTTCGATTCCGGTTTTGGTTTCGTTTAAGTAGTTACTTCTGTTTCTGTTTCGTTTAAATAATTCTTTGAATATAGTATTTTGGATTTGTTTCATTAATTGGTTCTTATTCATTTACCTTTCATTTTGTGAACTTTTAGCGTGTAATTCTGAATTGAGTTTTAATTTCGATTTCGACCTAGTTGGTTTCGTTTTAATTTTTATGATTATATATATA
>JAPMOQ010026410.1:516426-546196 GCA_026543055.1 Argiope trifasciata | reverse complement strand
AACCAGTTTAAACTGGTTAATGACTTCAATTAACTAAGACAAATAATGACTTATAAGATAATAATGTTCTCACATAATAACTAGAAATTTGCAATCGGAGATTTCATTCTGTACCAGCGGGTGACCGAGCTCCTCTCGGAGAAAACAGGTATCGAAGCTAACTCGAAGATTTAAATTTTCAATTGTGATTTATCAAAACAATGCATGCCATAAGAAAATTTGTGAAACCATTGGTGAAATGATAACCGGTTAAAGTGCACCATTGTAAACTATTCTAAACAAAGTTAGAGTTTGGAAAGGGAACTATTCTATACAAAGGTAAAGTAAAGGTAAAGATTGAAGTGTGTTGAAGTTCAATATTTTTGACAAATTTATTTAAAAAAACCAAACATATATACATACATAAGAAACATATTATAAACCTATAACAGCATAAACATAAAACTTTATTAGTTCGCCATATTGGCTATAGATGGCAGCACGTTATCGCTTGAAAATTTAAGTAGCCATTATGGCGAACTAATAAAGTTTGAAAATATCCTATCTGTAACTCCGAACTGCTAGACCGTAGCGCTTCAAAACCGGTGCCAATCGATTCCTCGTGGCCAAAAACCTCAGACCCCCATGTTTACCGGAATTTATTAATTCTGGGGCGATTTTCGACTTGGCAACCATTCCTCGTATTATAGTATTAGATTTAGTTTTATACATTTTTTTTGTTGTTGGTTGAATGTGTAATTCAATATGTGCAAAGAAAAAAGAAAATAACCTATAACACCTTATTTTGAAAAAATCAGAAAAAGTTTTGTTTTTTGTATAGAAATTTAGTTTTATTTCAAAAATCTGAGAGAATAGCGAATAGAGATAATAGTTAATAGCGAAAAAATAATCCATAAAATCTGAGAGAATAGTCCATAGTGAATGAAGAAGTGACTCTAGTATAAAAACAAAGAACTGCTATTTAACTGAATAAAATTATCTTGAAAAGAAAAAAACGAATGAAGAACGAAATGAAACAGAATGAGAATGAAAATTCGAAGAATGAAAAACGAAACAGAAGATATTTCAATTCGTGGTGGCTTCTTGAAATGGAACTTCCTGTTTACAGAATTATAAGAACAAACAAAATATTAAACTGAATGCAGGAAGCCGATAAAGCTAAGTTTACTTACGTAAAAAAAAAAAAAAAAAAAAAAAAAAAAAAAAAAATAGAAAATTGTTTATTTTAAGGTACTCACAACACAAAATTTCACAAACTATTTTCTTCTATTTGTTTGGAAATAAAGAATTCTCCAGGACAGTTGTTAATGAGAGATGTATAATTATAATAATTAATGTCATTACACTTTTGTAATTTTTAATATTTAATTACGACAAATATTAAATATGTGGGTAGTCAAAAACATTTCAAATTAATTGTACGAATGTATTTAGATTTTAATGAATATTTCACCATTTTTTTGTTTAAATTAAGTATTATGAAATGCAATATAAAATAATCACAAACGGAAGTCTATTTTTGTAAGTAAATATTGCCTGACAACGAACATACTAGGAATGTATAAACTATAAAATAAAATTGTTAATTTACTATTTTGTTTTGACTATTTAATAATAATTTTTTACCACAGGACTCGATTTATTAAGAGAAAAACAAGTAGAACACGGAGTTCAAACTAATTCAAGATTATTAATGCGCAATGTTATGTTATTTATTAAATGCGCCGTGGTATTCGATTTTGAAATCCATTGCTCATCTCTCAAGACGGAAAGACCATGCTGTAACAAAATAGCTTAAGACGACGTGCAGTGAATGCTAAAGACAGCTTATTTGCATTTGTCACATGACTGTGACGTCTTTCGAAAGGATTTAATTGCTCTGATAATATATTATTCAGGAAAGTCATATTGGCAACACTTGTGATAAATTTTTTTCTGAGATAAAATGCTACTTAGCTACTTTGATTTAACCATCAAACAATTGCATGAAATAGATTATTAAAAAAAATGTATTGCATGTTTAACCAGCAAGACTTTGAGAACGAAAAAAAACTTTTATAAATAATGGAAATTAGAGAAAAAGAATTTGGATATTATAATATTTATTATAGAGATGTCACTATTAAATAAGATGTCACTTATCGTGAATCTAATGCAAAAAATACATATAAAAATTTTGTTTTATACATTAAATACAAATACTGTTTTTGTAAAGAAAAATTGATTGAATGTTTCCATAACATAGCAAATGTAGCTGCACGTTCTTTTTACTTTCGCTTATTTTATTCTATTGTTGGAAAAGCATATTATTTTATTGTGCGGTATCCGATTCCACTTTTTTTAAAAAAATTAATTAATTATATACGCTTTCTATAAAACTGCCAATTTCAGCATTTTCTCAAGCTCCGAGTGAAGAGACAAAAATCCGTAATGCTTCCAACGTTCTTTTAAAGATACCTAAATTTCCATATCTTAAATCTCTGAGGGTCAAATCATTAACCAAATCTTATTATCAAACAAATAACCGAGATTAAATTTTCACTCTCTTGCGCTCTTTTGCTTTTTTGCAACTGTATCATACAAATTATGCTTCCCAGGATGAAATAAATCGGTTAAATTTTCAAAAGTTAGACCACGCAACTGCTAAAATATTTTTACACAAAACACACATCGATATCTCACCTATTTACATTTCCACTCATTCCAGTATTGTAAACTGTTTTCTTCCAACACGCTTGATGAATTTTCTTTTTAACCAAACTCTATTTTCTGATATTAAATACTAATGACAGGAAGTAAGAAAAAATGCGGTATGTTGAGCTACATAACACTAATGTAACAAACTGTCGTTTGCAGTTGTGAAATATCATTAACTGAAAGGCGGAAGGCATTTGTACCTGTTGACCGGTGTCCTCTCTGTGCTAACGAGGGAAGGAAGATTAAATACTCGAATGCGGGAAGCTTTGCGTCCTAGTTTTTATAAAAACAAATAACACCCAGCTTATTTTGAAAGAATAAGAATTACAATTGAAAGTGATTGTGACATCTTCGTACGTTTTAGTTATACCTTTGACGTTTGTTAAACAGATCTAAAATTTATCTATGCATAGTCTAAAATGAAGTCTCCTGAAAGCGCCTGTTTATTTGAACCACAAAAACTCGAGAAATAGTTAAAGGATATTAGAGATATTTAAACCATTTTAATACCCTTACTGGGAAAGGTTTTAGTACATTAAAGCCATATCAAAATGATAAAATGAGTTTTATAATTGCGATTTTAATTATTCCACGTATGCACGAAAACTGTGTATGTGCAAATAGCAAGAGCTGTGGTATGTATATGCGATAGATTTCTTTGTTTACATCTGACTTCAAACAGAGATTCAAGTATCAGTATGCACAAAAGGAGGAAATTCAACCTTGGCCAGAACATATAAAATGTAAAAATCTTCGTTTATTGCGTGATAAGGAAAATGGGTAAAATCCTATTTTAGCCCACCTCTGGCGGCTTTTTCAAAATCTCGCCAATTTTTCAAAATCTTGCCAAATCGAAAGTATTTGAATTAAAAGGTTAAGAAAAAAGAATTCTTTCCTTTAGCCAAAAAATTCTTATTATTCGCCAAAGGTGGGCTAAAATAAGATCGACCCAGAAAATAAAGAGGGAAGAAACGTTCTATTAGAGATTCGGTTCATATCAAAGAAATTACGAACTTAGGGAAGGATTACTTCTGTTGAGCGAAATAACCGTCTCTTTTTAAAATCTCATGAGTGCCAATTACGATTATATCAAATTATGCAAAGATGATAAACAAGTGTGGAATGCTTGCACCATGACTTATTTGTCTATTTTTAAATAGCTTTTCTATTGTATATTTTAAGTGGATTGTTTTTTTCTACGGACATATCCTTTTTACCTCTTTAACAGTCTAAATATTTCTGAATGTGTGCTATAAAAAATTGTTTTGTGGCTGTTTTTGATAATTTCTCTATAGATTTTTATGTTTGTTTGATGTTGCATAACATGACTATGTCGTATCGGGTGGAGGCTAGACTTACATTTCATGCTTTTTTTTCCTTGAAAACTATGGCACGGGCAATACCGTGCGGGTGCTGCTTTTTTTTTTTTTTTATAAAAGGAAATAATAGGTTTGGCTTGGGGAGATAAGGACAACGAGAGTTCAGGAGTGCTTCGAGTCGCGTGATTTTTAACTTAATTCTTTTAAAAAAATCTCAGAATAAACGTATTTAAATATTATCACCCGATGAGTGCGTATTTGTTATTTTACAATTTAAAGCAAAATTGTCTATTTCTCATCTCATTTTAACTGTCGATAAATGAACATAAAATTATTAAAGTGAAGTTATTTCATATAAGAAAAGGTTCTTGTCCCACCACGAATTTAAAACCTTGTTTTCATTCATTTACTTATTTGGTTTTATAAGAAGTATATGAAGAGAAGTATGTTGATCACTAGAAAATTCAAATTCGAGATTTTGGCGAATCGCCACGTTTTAGATCTTATGGTGCCCCCAAATCATGCTTTTAATATTATATCTTTCTGTCTGTGAGTTCGCTAATTCAAAAAAAAAAACTTTTTGAGTAGCGAAAAATGAGATTTGATAGAAAGTTATATTAAAATTATCGATTTCTGTCAAATTTTAAAACGAAATCCGTTTTGTCTGTCCTGCTGCCAAAATATAAGTTAATACCAGAATTAAATATTTAAAATTTGGTATACAGATTTAACATCTAAAATGTGGATATGTATTAAATCTGAAATGAAACCCCTTAACGAGTTGACTATTTGTTGGTCTGTATTTTCATAAGCATGTAAGCGCAATAACTGAAAAAAATAAGGACTTAAATTAAATATGTGAAATTTAGTAAAGGATTTCGTGACTACAATTATAGTTCTGTTTAGAATTTTGGATTTAATCGGTTGAAAAAAATGTACCTTAAACATAAATGCAATACATCAGATAACAAGAAAATTTTGTTGATATTGAAAGATCGTTGGTACAAGATCACATCGTTTTTAAGTTATCGTATTCATGTATACTAGAATATACAGATCAATAAATTGTTTCTCTTTTGACAGATTGTATACAAGAATGAATGCATATTTACAATTCTGATAATAAATCTCTATACCAAATTTTATTCATATAACTGGGGGTAATTGTTTTACATACAGAAATGCTTATAAGCAGACTTTTCTTCGATGGAATTTGACGAAAATTTGACAGTTATCTACAAAATTAAAGTTAAGAAGGCATACAAAATTACATCCTTCTAATTCTATACATTTTTATTTTACTGTATTTACAGAAGAATGATGGTCATACTTTCAGAAATTTAATCATGTCCAAAGCTTTCTATTATCTAACTGATTTCCGATAAATTCTTAAAAGAGTTTCTTTTCTCTCTCTCTCTCTCCCTAACCTGTTTAAGAGATCGAGCCTAGAAAGTAGATAGTTTTCGTAGCATTTTTTTTTTTTTTTTTTGAAAAGGATTCACAAAATTTATTAGAAACGACATTTGAATTTAAAATCGAATTTTTAGGGTACATGATACTTTCGCAAAATTGCGTTGCAATTGATTCACAGAATGTGTTGGAAAAAATATTTGAATTTAAGATCGAATTTTGAGAGCAGATGATATCTTCCCAAAATTGAGTTGAAATTGATTCACAAAATTTATTGGAAAAGATATGTGAATTTAAGATCGAATCTTGAGAGTAGATGATAACTTCGTAAAATTGTGTTAAAAGTTTTTCACAAAATTAGCTAGAAACAATATCTGAATTTGCGATCGAATTTTTAAAGCAAAACCTATCTTTGAATTGAGTTGAAATTGATTCACAAAATTTGTTGGGAAACATACATATTACCATGTTGTACCTGGCCTTGGCAATAACGATTAAATATTACTCCGTTTCACCTGTATGAGTTTAAATTACACAATCACTTCAGACGGGAGCTGTTCTACATTTTAATAAGTTTAAAAGTCCCGAAGTAGACTCAACAGTCGGTGAAAGTCGTCTTTTGTTTTGCTTCCTTTCGAATTCCTCTCGGTTAGTGTGACATCCCCCGGGCGAATTGAGAAAGACGGAGCCGTAGGACGAGTTTTGAACGTTCAAGGTTGGGAAAAACCGCAATTGCGTTGACAATAGTAAAAAAAAAAAAAGATAAACGTTTCGTTCAAACATAGGTCAAGATCTTCCCTTTTAATCAGGCATAGAGAACTTTTTAACTTGTATGAATTACGAGGAATATGATTTTTTAATTAAACTTTGGGATCATTTAAATATATATTTAAATAATAAGCGAGAATCGTTCGAATCCTATAACTCTAAACTTAATTTTTGACATTAGTTAGCTCCAATAGGTGCAGCGACGGCTAGTGCGGAAAATGAATCGGCACCTGTATAGGGACTCCGTAGTTCTGAAGGACCCTATATCTATATCTATAGTGACTATATTTTCAGAAAAAGTTAATTTACAGGAGTGTACACTAGAATTTATTCAAATAAAATCGCATTTTAAATTTTGGATTATTATTCAAATGTCATTCCTAATTAATTATCATATGTAAGTTTATATACCGTTATTTGTTAATTTTAATAAGATATGTTGCTTGATAATTTAAAAGTTGTCCAATCGATGATGAACTAAAAATAAGATTATAATAAAAATTTATCTTTTTTTTTCTAAAAAATTTCTAAAACATTTAATTGTTTTATAGACTAATCAAAACTAACTTTCTAGCAAATAATCTGATATTAAATATTTTCGCTTATGAAATTCGTTTAAAAACTATTTCTACAGAGAGTAAAACTAATCATCATCATAATAAAATAAAGTGATAATAGTTATATAAATTAGTGAGTATCTACAACCCAAAAATTTGGAGCTTGCAAATTTGGTGGCTATGAGTCCAGCGATTATCTTTGGAATAAGTTGATTGATATTTATTTGTTACTAAGATTATTTATGCCCTTTTCATTTACTGAGAGTATTACTCCTCACTCTGTACATTGCCGTCATTTCTCTGTCATTTTAGCACTGGTAAGTATTTTAAATTTTGAGACTTTTGAGGGATATCGCTTCACGAGATGTATGCCTTTAAGAATTGTGCAAAAATCCCTGCCAATTACTAGAAAGAGGTCCATAGTCAATTCTCATTATATGAAGAAATTATATGGGAAAATGCATCTTATAGTGTGAATACGTTACAAAGTCGAACACGTTGGTGATTATTCATTACATATTACTTAAGCTGAGAAATTGTTTTAAAGGACTTTAATATCCTAATGATGCACACAGTATTGATGCATAAACTATATTGTGGGTATTGTTCCACATCCTGATATGATTTTCACTATATGGTGCTACCAAAAGCTCAAATAAAAGGAATTTTGGATGTATAATTCACATTTGAATATATTTGATATTGGTATTTTAAATATTTTAAAGGCACATTAGTAAAGTATCAGCAGATATACTTTTATTAGTATATTAGTTATTAATATATTGAAATATATTAATTTCGTCTCGAAATCCCCCCCCCACACGCACATATATATACATAGAGAGAGAGAGTGAAAGTTTTATATATAGAGAGAGTTAGGCATATACAGTCGAATCCGGTTAATTGGACCACCGGATAATCGGACCGGATCTTAAAGAACCAAAACAAATCCTATGTACATAAGCCTAATATTATTCGCTTATCTGAACTAAAATTCCGTTTAAATGGACCAAAGAACGTGGCAGGGAAGATGAAAAAGAAGCCACAAGTCGCCTGTGTACAGCAGGAAGTCCGAAAGGGAAAATAACCAGTGGGAGATGGGCAAGCTCTTTGTTTCTTAGAACGGGCAGCTCGGTAGTAGTGATGGGAAATATCGTTCATTTGAAAGATTCGGTTCAAAGTCGTTCGTTCACCAACTTGACCCGTTCGTTCAAGGTCGTTCGCGAACGACCGATTAGGACTTTTTGAACGAAAGAGTTAGGCTCTTTCGTTCGTGAACGAATGAGTAGGCTCTTTCGTTCGCGAACGAATGAGTAGACTCTTTCGTTCGCGAACGAATGAGTAGACTCTTTCGTTCGCGAACGAATGAGTTATGCTCTTTCGTTCGCGAACGAATGATCTAGACTCTTTCGTTCGTGAACGAACTGATACATTGCTTTCGACTCACTACGTCATCATGGGACAAACCGGAAATTTCCCGTTGTATTGAGTGTCAAAGGAAGGCAACTTCTACCTGTACTGTTCGACGCATGCGCTGTTACTTAGCCATATGTAGTTCGTTCCGAGAAGATGGTATGTACAAAACAGAGAATGGGGGAATGATAACTAATGATTCTCTTCCCCTCTCGCAGAATGAAGACACAGGCTTTGTACTTTTGATCATTTCACAGTTATTGTACTGCTTGAGATTACACAGTTATTTAATGATTTTTAATGCTTTTTTAGAAGCGTTTCTTAGGTCAGTTTTTATTTTATATTTTATTATGAAATATAAGATTGGTTATTTTGACAGTATGGAGTTTTCAATTACGTTTAAATAATTCCTTAAAAATCTAAGCTCGCCACTGTTTACTAAGTATAAAAGTATTTCGTTTTTCGAGATTTTACATCATTATAACATTTTTCAATAAATTTTAAAGTAGCATTATAAATTAGCATTTTGTCATAATTTTAATAATTCAGCTTTTATTTTTAAATTTTATTTACTTTTATTTCCTGGAATATATGCCAATAGTCTTGTCTACTTAATAAAGAGCAGGATTCACTTAGACCATGAGTTTTTGGAATATTGATATTCCTATTGTTTTATACTTGCACAAATTTGATTGGATTTTTATTGTTTAAGAGCTATACTATTACATTTATTCCTATAATAATAATAATGAACAATAAATAAACAAAAGTTTTTTCTATATTGTCGTAATGCGCGTATGTATAGATGCAATATCTGAATTAATTTCAAAAATACTACCGAAAAATGTACTTCAAACTTTTTGAAAATTTATTTAATTAGCGGAAAAAGTTGTACTTCAATACAATTCAAAAGACTGGGAAGTAAACGCACATATATTTAATTTTAAAAAAGATGCAAAAAGGGGTTTTGTGCAATTTAATGCAGCAAATTCTTAAATTAGCACCTTTCAACTCAAGAAATAACCACGAGCCAAAACTATTAGTTATAGTTTCAATGTCAGTTAATCATCTAGAGAAATTTGAATATTGCATACAGGGATTTGATACCGTATGCAGAGGCCGGTCCAGATTATCAAATAGACGTCTAAAGAAAAAAAAATTGAATTTTTTTTATTCAGGGAAAATTAAGTTTTTACTTTCATTCCATTTTTGAAAGCTGTGCATTAGGGCTTATTCAAATTAAAATCAAGAATTTTTTAGATTTAAAAACATTATTTCCAAGTGTTTTTTTTTTCATGCTTTCAAATTTGAACTATAAATTTGTGTGTTTTTTCTGTTGTTGTTGTTGTTATCGGTCACTGACTATCACTGATACACTAAAAACTCTGACAAACTTTGAATTTATGCTTAAAAAATTTAATTAAAATTTTTAAAAATTAATTATTTAATTTTAATTTAATTTTTTTTTTATATCCGAGACACTGAAATTAAGTTTTTTGAAGATGAACCGTATTTAAAAGTTTTGTATGTAAATTTTTATAGCATTTAATATTAAAACAAATTGCTTGTATAAGGGCTAAGTTAAAAAAAACATAGGTTTTAGATGTTTGGATAGGAAGATATTGATGTTGCATCATTTAATGAGCCAGATAAAGCTTATTCCGTGTCTGCATATACAGCCCATAATCATGATGTAGTTAAAATAGTACAGCATAAGAAAAAAACAATTTTTTCCTTTTTTATTTAAACATTTATTTTATATCTGTAACCTATATTACAATTAATGAACGTTTTCTTTCTTGGTCAGCATCAAAAATTAAACAAGACATTTTGCAATTTACGAGAGCAGTGTAATTAATGTCTGAGTTCTATATAAAAAAAAATCTCTAATCGAGAGATTTTCTTTTCAGAAATGAAGATAAAACAACATTGAAATAAGGAGATTCAATTGAAAAAGTAGTAGCTTAATGAGATAAATATTAAATATTATTACCCCTTATTATTTGTCCTTAGATGCTAATTCGTTCGTCTTCTCCTTTGTGCAGTAATAGACAAGATATAATTAGTATTTTTTTTTAAATAAATAATTTATTATGATAGCAATGCTCGTCATTTAAGCAAAATTTATTTCTTATTTTTAAAGGTAAGAATAAAAGAGCATACGAAGAAAAAGAGTAAAATAAAATATTCGACGTAATTCATTTTATGACAATAATTGTAGCATAAATAATTTATGAAATATTTTTTAAAAAGTATTATTATTAAAACAAAAAGTAAAATTTAGTATCATATCAGCAAAGTCGTAAATGATTCCTAAATCTTTTACTATTAAAACTCCCTGAAATCTCTAGTATAAAAAAATTGCATGCCGCCCCCCCCCTCGAAAAAAAATCTCACACTTTCTGATTCTACGATTTGAACACTTTTACCTCCCCTGAAGCTTTCCTTTTTGCTAGACGAGTATCCAAAATTTGCAGTGATAAAAAAGCCAAACACCATGTAATCAGCTCAAGGTCAACTACCAGTCTTCCTAAGTGATAATGTCCACCCCCCCAGCTTTCACATTCTTTTGCGGACATAACCACAAACATCTGTCTTCTTATCTCTATGCGGTTCAAGCATGAAATTAGCAAGTTCCATATTGTCGGTCGCGAACGAAAATAGCCAGGTCCACACAGTTAATGAACTGGAATAGCCGGGTTCGCACAGTCGGTCGCGAACGAAAATAGCCAGGTCCGCACAGTAATTGAACTGGAATAGCCGGGTCCGCACAGTAATTGAACTGGAATAGCCGGGTCCACACAGTCGTTCGCGAACGGTAATAGCCAGGTCCACACAGCTAAAAACGGGAATAGCCGGGTCCACACAGCCATTTTCGAACGAACGACTTATTCAGTAGATAGCGATCCGATTCAGTTCGTTCACTTAGATGACCCGATCGTTTCGACCCGTTCGTTCGCGAACGACCCACCTCTACTCGGTAGTAAGTTCTTCAAACGTTGACTTGAATTCGATAAGAACTTTTTTTTATTGTGCTTCGCATGCTGAGTATCGTGTAGATCGTTTCAAAGAATTTGTTTGTAAATTTATTTTTCAATGAATAAAGTTCATAGGCAACAGTAGTTCTTGTTTGTATGTTCACCATACGCGTGTGCCGCACATTAAAGGTCATAATGACATTTTAATATGTTACGTATAGCACGTCTCATCTTGTAACATAGGGCATGTTCGTGTAATCCGACCAGCCGGTTATTAGGATCAAAATGATCGCGTCCCGATGTGGTCCAATTAACTGGAATCGACTGTATATATATTAACAGTACCCGCATGACGTTGCCCGTGGCACAGCATCTAAGAAAGGAAAAAAAAAAAGCTTTAAATTTAAATCTAGTCTCTACTCGATATGACATGGGCATGTTATGCAACATCAAACAACATAAAAATATATTTAGAAATTATCAAAAATTGCTACAAAAAATTTTTTTGTAATACACATTCGGAGATATTTAGACTGTTAAAAAGGTAAAAATGATATGTCCGTAGACAAAACAATTCACTAAAAATTTATAATAGAAGAGCTATTTTAAAATTTAAAAATATACAAATAAGTCACTGCAGTCACTGTTCCACACTTGTTCATCGTCTTTGCATAATTTGATTAGTGAACCTTAGTTTAACCAGCTTTTTCGCCAAGTTAAAGATAAGGCACCAAAAGTGGCGTTTTCTCTAGTCTGGCAACGCTATTTTCTCTTTCCTTTATTATGGGCTATGACAGGATTGGAAAAAATACGGCGCAAGACCATGGTTGGCGATTTTTGAACATTGCGCAAAGCGGAGGTCAAACTCTGGTCGAACCCTTCCCAAAGTTCATTATGACTCTGATATTCGCTACCCGAACCTTTCTTTCCCCCTTCATTTTCTTTATTGCTCAACAAAGGAAGATTTTTTGGCAATTAATATATTCCGGCCAAGGTTAGATTTCCTAGATTTGTTTAAAATCGGAGTTAAACAAACAAACAAAAAAGAAATGTATCTCATATGCATACCTCAGCTCTTGCTATTTGCACATGCACAGTTTCCACGCATTCGAGAAATAATTAAAATCGCTATTGTAGAACTTATTTTATTATTTTGATAGGACTTTAATGTACTAAAACCTTCCTCAATAAAAGTTTTACAAAATGGTATACATATATCCAATATCCGCTCATTATTTCTCCAGTTTTTAAGATTCAAATAAACAGGTGCTTCCAGGAAACTTCATTTTATACTATATATAGGTATATAGTTTAATAATTGACCAAATACATTATTTCACTTATTACTTTTTTTTAATGATAATATGTATATGTACGAGGATTAAGCCTACCGACTGATTTTCTGCCGATGGATTTCATCGCAAACTGGGTAATTTACTAAAATTATTGAATATTCAGTATTAAAATTTCAGTATTATTAATTAAGTAAATTAATACTGACATTTCAGTATTATTCTGTTTTTTATGTTTTGTTCGTTCAATTTTTCTTTTAAAGTGTTCACAGGTAGATAGACTTCCTAAATGACTAATGAATGGCTGCAATGTAAAAATGCACCAAAAGCTCGAAGACAAATACTCCGTATTTAAGAAAGCAAAAATTCTTTTTTTCGATCCTATCGATATTATGTCAAAATCAGACATTTAATAAGCGTTCATATTTTCTTCCGTTATGTCCGTTTTCCAATGCGCAATTTGTTCACTATCCATATTAATTTTGATTATACATCTTCCAACAGTTTTAAATTTTTTTTCCTTTTATGAAAATTCCAGTTCTCCTCCAGAAAATCTATGCAATTCAAGTAAAAAACAAGTTATCTCATAACAGCATGCAATAAGGCAATTTAATGAAATGTAGCGCAGTTAAAAAAATCTCTAATGAAAATTTATTTATTACGTTCTACAGGTATAATTCAAATAAACAGATTTAAAGTTCCTTGATAACCAACTGAATATTTACAATTTTGTTCAAACATAAAATAGAACCGCAGATGTCGTTTACTATAATAATAATATAATCAATATAATAATATTTTTAAGCTAGTGTAATATCTGTAAATTACTACGTATGTCTTTTAGTATGCAATGATTGTTTAAACTTATCTATAGAATTTTTTTTTCTTTTAGAGCTACTAAATTTGATTGGTATTTACTTCTTTGCAGATGATATTTAAAAAAGAAAGCAATTTTAAAAATTTATTATATTTTTTGTTGAAAATTAATTGAATTTGAAATATTTTTCCTTAATAACTTGAAGACGAGTAATTGCATAAAAGCCTAAACATCTTTTTAGAAGTTAAAAAAAAAAGCGTTTAGGTAATATCAATTTTATTCTCACTTAAAATTTTTTTTCTCTAAGTTTAACACATTAAAAATATTTTTGAATACGTTTCTCAAAAATATTTTAAATGATATAGTAGCTATATCTATACACAATGAAGACATGACAATATGAAATTTAACTTTTGTGTGATATGGCCTTTGACGTATAATTAAAAAATAATTTTAAAAATGGAACTAAGACAGATGATTTAAGCATAAAACATTACGTTATGATTTTTTAAATTAGAATTTATTGTTCGCTTTTTTTTTTGTCCGGAAAGAGTTTAGCTGTTAAAATTTTAGCATTATATCTTTCTAATAAATTTTGAAATATGCTGCTTCTTACTTTGTTTATTTGACATATTTTTGTAAATGTTTTTCTAAATTTTATTTGTTATTTATAGCTTTTAAATTATTTATTTGTTTCAAATTAACTTTATTTTCATTTATTGAATTTCTAAAAATCAATCAAGTATCGTAGTTTGGGGCAATTTTTTTTAAAAGGCAGAAGGAATATTGTATTAAATAAAATCGTAAATGATTCCTGGAACCTAGTAGGCCGATTAAAGTTTTGTTGGAGAGCAGTCCCAATTTGGAAAAAATTAATGATTTTTCGATTAGTTTCTGACAGAATAAATAAACAGAGATCTATATTTCATTCACTGCCATAACGCATTAATAATGTTATTATAAAAAAGAAAAGTAGAAAATATTTGAAGTATTTTAATACTGAACAAAGTACGAAATACAGGCGAAATAATTTTTAATCATTAAAAGGCAGATGATAAGTTGTTGAAAAAAAGTAAAATTTTGTAATACACAAATTACCACCTTCGTTAGTTCTTGGGAATTTTTGATAGACTTTTATTAAAAGTTTCGAAGTAATACTTTTCAGATAATTTCAAATAATATGAAGTGGTAAAAATCACTTGATATCATTTAAAGAAGTAAGCTTAAAGTCACAACAGAAGAGAAATTTGTGAACCTTTTGCTAAAAAGGTTCACAAAAGTGGGTATGAGTTCATAAAATTTACAGTTGTCTAGTAATGGAAATTATTAATAGAATAAATGGACACTTATGCAAATTGCTTGGATCTATTTTTACAAGAAAATGATTTAATGTAAAAATTCAAATAATTATTAAATCTACTTTATTTAATATACAATTTTTAACAATTTTTTTAATTGATGAATAATTTTGTAAAAAATTTAAAATGAAATAAAAATTTGGGAAAGCAGAAAAAAAAAAATGTTGAAATATGGTAAATTGTACTTATTGAAAACAATTTACTCTATTTTAACGAAAAAAGTGAATATAGAAAAAGATTTTTTAACAAATTTAGTAAATTTCTATTTTGCTTTTGTTACTAAATGAATTTGAGATCTAATATATTTTTTTTATTAAACAACATTTTATTTCGTTAATTTAATTGCCAAAAAATGGCATTCTTTTAAACATAGAAACTTTAGAGAAAAATTAATAATACATTCTTTCGTAAAAATACAGTTAATACTAAAGATAATGTAGATAAGAGTTATTAATAAGAACAAATTAAACACATAATAGCAAAAACCATTTTGCAAAATTATTTCATTAGTTAAACCCCTAAAAGTTTCTTAATTTGGAACTTAATTATCAGTAAACATTCTATCCCTTTTCCATAAAGAAAGTTAATATGATTTCCAGAACATTGTATCAAAAAAAAAACAGTTCTAATCCTTAACCTTTCAAGGTAAATTCACCAAATGATAAAACCCGAGTGAAAAAAAAATGAATTAAAGTGAAGACAAAAGAGCTAAAAACAAAGATAAAAACTGTTTTCGTTCCTGCCAATGAGGAAATATAATGGAAATGACGTAATTTGGAATCGAGGGACTCTATTGGTCGAAAGGGAAAGTTTTCAGAAGAGACACCGACTGTTCGGAAGAAAGGTAAGACGAGATCAACGTAGCGTGACAGAAACATCTTTGGAGGCAGTTAAGGTGTCATATTATCTTGGCTCTCAGATGATCTGTGAACGGAAGTTTTAATTTCTTTTCCCTGGCCTTTTCCACCACCAAGATCATGTTGCTATATTTGGGGTAAGTTTTTTTCTTTTCTTTTAGTGCTTGCATATATTGATTTCTTCTATTCATCATTTGAGGTTGGGTGAAATTTGAGTTCTCTCTATACATAACTCAATTACAAATGAAGAGTTTTGGCTGTTTTGTTGTGGAATACTTGCTATCATAATTTTTTTTTAAAAGCTTTTGCTGAAAATACTTAAAAAGGATTCTTATAATACTATTAGCAGGTACTCACCGCATTGCTGCTACAAAAAAATTATATTTAAAATATAGTTTCAAATTTGAAATAGCTATCTTGTTTAATTAGGAATAATAGAAAGAATGATATTTATTTTCTTGTCGACGTTGAAGGCCTTCAACGATATTGAATAATATACAAAAAATATAAAATTAAAAAAAAATCAATTCCTACTTAAGTTAACTATTTCTTTTATTTTAGTTATTTTTGATTAAATAATTATCAAAAAAATTATTAAGTACCAAAAAATTATTCATTTCGCAAGAATTGAACTCGCATTCTTTACCTTCACGTGAAAAATACCAAAATCCTTGCACTTTACCGATTGAGCTAGTACCTGTGCGTTCCAACATTTATTACAAATTGCTAAAACTCTATTTAAAGTATTAAAATTAATTAAATTAATAAATTAATACTTGAAGAAAAAAAGATTGTATTAAAATGGAGTGTCATCCACTACAAGTTTTAAAAAAAGGTATTTCAGCTTGAGTGGATGAATAAACGATTGAAAATTTGAACTTTATTAAAGATAGAAAATTCGATCAAGATATACAAATAAATATATGTATTGAGAGTGTGAACTAATATTAGGAATTGAAGAAAGGGGAAGCATAAATGATATTTATTCTATTTTTTTGAAGTTATTATTCAAGTATACTTTAGAATAGACTTTTTTTTCCCAATTTTTAGCTCAAAAATGCCACGAGAAAAAGATGGATTTTCTAGGTTCAAATAAATAAGTTGGCAAAATTTTATTTCCATCTGAAACGTATACAATATTACATCTGCGCATAAAATACAAACAACGAAAGTACATTTTTAAATATTAGGTATAATAAATTAATTATTCTATACCTATAATCTTCGCGCAAGTACCAGCATGGATAGTTGTTTGTTTTGGGTTTTTTGGCACAAGGGCCATCTTTCGCCACGTTGCAAAAGCATATGGTTAAAATATGCCAGTAATAATTTTGGAATGTTTTATAGAAATCGGATGAACAGTACGAAAGCATTAAATGACGAATGAACGAAAATAACGAACAAATGAAAATTATTTTTATATATTAGATTAAGTAATGAAAGTTATGGTTACATTTTTACTATAAAAAAAATAAGCTGAGAGGACTAAATTAGTTTACTTTCATAAAAATAATCTGAAAAATATTCTGTTTATCAGTAATATTAATAATAAGATAGAAAAACACAGCTATATAATATTATAGGCTTGACTCGCTCTACTTTGTTTTCTTTTGATTTAATTACGTTATCATTGCATCCTGAGCAATTTTCATGTTATGCGCATGACAGAAAAAATATCCGGCAAAGGATATTGAAAAAATGAATTCATCAAAAAGATATTGAATTAAAATGAGGGAAAGAAAACTGTCATACATATAATGAAATAGATTTGAATGATAATGCATTAAAATAACAATAATTTTATGATGTAGTATTATTTAATTTTTTTTATTAATATCTAAAAAGAAAACATGTTTCAATTGAAATAGATGTTCGAAACTTAAAAATTTTCTTTCATTTTCTTATATTTAATTTACTTAGTGATTGTAATTTAATAAATTTTGAGTATGTTTGCAAAAAACAATTTAATTGTAGTAAAGTCTCATTTAAAAAAGAGTTTAAAATTATTTGAAGACTATCTTCGTAATTTTAAACCGTCGTCAGACGATAACACTTGAAACGTCACCATCTCTTCACGCTTGCGCGCCATACTAGCATCAGGATGTTTGTCTTGAGTATCAGATATACAACATATTTCCAGTATGGTCAAGTATCGAACTCATAGCTCGAATCCTTACAACAAGGCCAATGAAACATTATGATTTTGTGAAAAACACGTAAGTTTAAGTTAAATTAAGATAAGTCATTTACGAAATTTCCTTAGACGTTATATATCTAGACTTTCTCATCAAACTTTGGTAATGAAACTTCTGATATTTAGTAATTCCCATGATAAAATTTTTTGGTTAAATTTGCACAGAGAAAATTCAAATAAACATCAGGTGGTAGATTGACACATTCTTCGATCCTAAGTAATCAAATTATAAAGTTCAAATGATGCCACTTAAACTGATCGATTTCATTTCACATTTTTAATTCATCAACATGCTAAAGATTTATTTTAGTTTAATTTTAAATTTCTCAAATACATAACAGAGAGAATGTATAGTATTCGTCCTTTAAATTCGCACTCGATATTTTGACAAATTTCTGCGTTTTAGAAATTTCTGAGTTCGGAAAACAAGTTTCGGGAAATGTTCATCTGTCTGTTTTTGACAACTCAAAAACCTTTCGAGTTAGACATTGATATTTGGTATGAGGTATTTACGCAAAATTTGCGGATTTTTATCAAATTTGGAGGGAAATGTGCAGAAAGTCCGCTGGTCCAGCTATTCGAATATAATTTGACACGTTAATCACAAAACGAAAAGCGCTAGGTAGATAAAATTCGGTACATAGATTTAATATCGATAATTTAGATATATATCACATTTGGGGTCATATCTAAGAAGAATTTGATTGTCTATCGGTCTGTAGTTTCAGAAAAATCTGAGCACTACTCTCAAAGACGCACCTATTAAATAATATCAAATTCGATATATGATTTTGAGATAACAAAGACGTTTTAAGCCAGATTTTTGTTTCAATTGGTTGTGGAAACTATTTAAAATACAAATTCGCTTTTTGGACACTATTTACCCAAACCAAGGATTAATCATCACATTACTCGCCAATGATGGGATGATAGATTCGGTAAAAATACTAAATTTTCGTCAGAAATATCTCGTAGTTATTGTATGTCAATAACATGTAAGGCAATTTCTGGTATGACAAGTTTATTAGAGAGTTTACGAGAAAGTTTTTGGGAGCCCAATTGCAGCTGATTTATTTTGTCTTCTCTCTGAAAAATACAAATATTTTTTATTTATTTCTTTTCTTACTTTCATTTTGTATTCATTTATTTTATTATTTATTTACTTTTATTTCAGTGAATTTCGGTGTTTACTTGGATTTTCTACTGCGAGGCAATATTATTCATGAAATTAGAGATATTAATAATTAAAATAATAAATTTGAAAAAAAAAATTGAATGATCATGAATAGTGGGGGAACACTCACCTGTAATTTTAAATTTTTTGAACTACTTTTATGAAAGTCATAATTTTGTTGCCAAATACGCGCAACACCTTCTAACCTTGACCAATTACATACATCCAAATATCGTACAATCGATTCCAAATGCTACTAGTATTATTGCTCAATGAATTGCAATCTGTACATTAATACGCCTTGGGTAAGGTCTCACAGCACGTCCGCTTTCATGTTATGGTAAAAAGTCTTTGCAATGTTTGACATGGCTGCTGATGAACGGTGAATACGTGACCACCTTTTTTCTACGTCCCGCATGGCTTTTCATTTTCTGTTTCATTCTTCCCTTCCCGAAAGAGGGTCATGATTGACGCTAATTGTCTCTTACAAAAAATACTCTGAAAGCTTCTTGACCTTGGCTCTAGATAAGTAAAAGAGATGCGATAAAAACTTGTCTTGATTGATGGAAAGTACTATGAATCCCGGTGTGTAATAGAGGGAGTTGACGGCTAGGTGAATTTGTTTGACCTGTTTATTTATAGGAAGCAGCCTCCTTTCAGGCAGGGAGTAAGATAAGTTGTTTGAAATGTCTTTTATCTCAAAATTGCTTGGGGTCTTAGTGTCTAGAGTATCGTATAATTATTATTCACCCGCGGATTCTTTTGGGATGGATAGTTGAGGGAAAATAATATTCCTTGACACAAGATAAAACCACATTAAAATAAGTATGTTAAAGCACTTTCTAAGCAAAAAATTTTAAAAATCATAACAGTATGGCGTAGAGAGGGTATTGGGTGCCTAAAGCATAATAAAATTCTTTTTTCAATTTCACGTTCAGTAGTATTTTAACAAGAAAAAATAGTTTCTGGATAATATATATATATATTTTTGCCTTTTTATGAAATTTATTCTCTATTCAGCTGGAGTGGTCTCCCCCAAACTTTCTCATAAACTTGTCATGCCAGACAACGCCTTAGAGGGTTTTGTCGTACAATAGTTTCGATACATTAACTTTTGGCGTGAATTCAGTATTTTTACTGAATCTATGACATGTCCCTTTCGAGTTATTCGGAGTTTAATTATTGGCACACCATAATAATATCGAAAAATCAAATTTGGGTTTTAGGTACGCTTTTCTCAACCGATTGAAATGAAAATTTGGCACAAAACTCCACCTGAAGATATAAAATCCCATGCTAAATGGGGTATGTTTAAGTCATTGCGTTTGCATGTTTCTGAAAGAACAGATCTGCAGATAGTCCACCCTTGATTGGATTTGGACCAAAACTTGACAGGTGCCTTCATCATAAATTACAAATTTGGACAATGAATTTTATCTATTTAGCAGTCTTTTTTTTTTTTTTTTGTAATTATCGTGTTAACTTATATTCGAAAAGTCGACAAACGGACTTATTCTGAACAGAATTTCTTCATAATTTGAAAGCAATCTACAAATTTGAAAAAAATATACAAAACCAGCTGGAATGATTTCCCCAAAACTTTCACACATATCTTCTAATAAATTTGACATTCCAAGAAACATCTTACTCGGCACTGACGTACAGCAGTTACAAAATATTAATATTTGGCGTGGATTTAACATTTTTTATGATTCTATGACTTCATCCTTGGTTATTGGGATTAATCCTTAGCATGCATTAAAATCATCCAAAATATATATAGTATTGTGCTTTAGACGTGACTTTAGCAGCCGTTTGAAACAAACATTTTACACAAAATTGCACTTATAGACAGAAAATCTCATATCTAATTTGATATATTTAAAATAATGAGTTTTTAAATTATCCCGCTTACTTAATTCTGAAAGTACAGACCGACAGACAGACAATCTATAGTTGGTTTTGTCTCAAACTTTGATTGGTGACTACATTATAAATCTTAAATCTACTTGTATTTTATCTATCTTGCTCTCTTTGTTTTTTCTGTTATTGTATTAACTTACATATGGACGGCCGGATATATAAACTTTATTAGAATGGATTTTGTTCAAAATTTGCTGGAAATCTGCAAATTGATGGAAATACCATATAATAATTTTCATCCGTCTAGATCAGAGGCCGGCAACTTGCAGCTCTTTTGATGTAAAGATGGGTTTCTCCAGTTCAATAAGAACAATTAATAATTTATTATCAAAATCCTTAAAAAAATAAGAAAAAATATTTTAAGGTATCCGACTACATTCGATGAAAATTTTTTGAAAAATGTGATTTTTGCAATTTTTTTTATAGTTTTTAGGTGTATTTTCAATTATAAACACTCTAAATACAGAAATGATTATTTGAGAATATAATATATTTTGAGAAATAGGAAAATTTGTAGTAAATTTTAATGAAACTTAAATAAAACGGTCAACATTTTACAAAAATTGTAATGCAGCAATCCTATTTTTCTTTGTGCACAAGTTACAGAACATAATGATGAATGAAATGAACCAAAATCTAAGAAATGTTTTTAGATTCAAAGAAGTAATGGATAAAAATATACAAATAAAAAATACGTATTTTTTCCATAAATTCACAACTTAATTTTTCTAAAAACACCTATAAATGAAAAAGTATTTCCCCAACAATAGAACTTTTGGTTCATTCAATTGTCCATATTATTTAAAACACACACTGAAATTTTTATGCAAATACCTCTATATATTTTGAGATATCATGTTAACGGTGGAGAATTTCAAAGAAAATTAATGCTATGGGTAAATTGAAGCTACAGACAAATTTTAGTTGGAAAAATAGGAATTTTAAAAAATTCTTGTGGATGACAGGTCAGGCCTTATTTTTCCTAGAAAAGGTGAACTGTTTTGAAAACGGAAGAGTCTGTACTACAAGAAATAATAATAATAAAACAAATACGCCAATGTGGTCGATAACCAATGTTTTTAAAGTAGTCGGATACCTTAAGTACCTATTTTTTAAAGATAATCGGTAATTACAATTCGCTACGTTTAGCATAACAGTTGTGAGCTAAATTTGAACTATTGATTTGTTCCTACAGATGAGACTCCGTGATCATGTGTATATTTCTGTCAATTGCATTTCATTTTTGTCTTATCTAAACAGCCACCGTCTGCGAATTGAGGCTCTTATATGAGAAGCATGGAAAAGTCTTCCAAAATGCTACAGTGAAGTGAAGACGGCATATGTATTTCTGACGTTCTTCGGGTCGACATGTTCGTCTGAGCAAACGTTATCTTGCATGAATATAATTAAAAGTAAATTTAGAAGTCAAGTTACAAATATGAATCCAGAGTGGCTATTTAAAAAGTGGAAAATTTTGTGAATGGTTGCTATTGGCTCTTCCGATTCAATAGGTTACCGAACCCTGAGCTAGCTGAAAGCATTTTTGAGTTATCTTTGTTTAAAAAAAAAAAAACACCTGGATGAACGGACATATTCCAAAAATGTGTTTGTCGAACTCAAGATCTAAAATGTGAATATTCGTCAAATTTATAAAAAAAAAAAAAAAACTATTACTATGCTTTCTTTGTATTGTGCACAGAAGGACAAAAAAAAAAAAAGAATGTTTGGTCTTGACGACTTTCATCCGGGGCATTTATACCTTCGCTTCCGGTTGCTACATCACTATATTAAGTCATATAGTTGTTCCTTCTGGAATGGGGATTGAAAACTAGACATATAAGAGTTCGGAATAATAATTATCACATAAGTTTGGAAAAAGGAAAACCATGTCAAGATCAATATTAGTTATTTATTAATAAAATATAAGTGTCTAAAAATTAAAGTTCAATATTTTGCACGAATTTTCATTTAGAAAATGAAATCTAGTTATTTTAATTATGGTATTATTTTTCATAAAATTAATCAACATACTTAAAACATTGAACATATAATAAAATTTTCGGCAGAATAATCAAAAGAATACCGTTTTTAATTTGCTTAACCGTTTTTAATTTAATTTCCCGCTGAATGCAAGAATAAGGTTTTTAATTTGCCATTGATTAAATATAGTTAGTAAGTGTTGAACTAACGATTGACAGCCAATTAAGTAGTTAGATATTCAGACATAGACAGATATTCCAACTAGTAGTTAGATATTCGGTTAAAACGTAAAATCTTTACCGAAACGCAATAGTACCTGTTAATAAGGAAAATGGCTTTCTTTGTGGTCAAATGTATGCTGTATTATCAAGTGTTTAATCAGTCCTTGAAAAAACTCGATTTCTTTCTTTAATTGTTAACCTTGATGTAAAATACGAATTTTTCCATGGATATAAACTTACAGTGGCCATCCTCAGAAGTCTAGTTGATAAACTGATTGTAACAACAAGTTGTATGAAATAAATTAAGGTTATTCACAATTTCTTATGCCGTGAGAAAAATAGGCTATTTCAACAAACTACAAATTATCGTAATTAAGAAAAGAAAAAATCATATTAAGGGAATTCACATATATCTAAATCTCTAGAAATTATTATTATAAGTAAAAAGAAAATCATTCTAAAATTTAAAAAAATTATTTTTAACAGCTGAAACCATTAGAAAGGAGTGTTTAAGGCATGTTCGAAATAAAGGCATTTTAGAGTAAGACACCAATTGCTTTTTAGGGATTGAAATTTTTCTACGTTTTTTTATTGTTTAAAAAAATCCATTTTTATTTAATTAATATATTTTTTACACTCCAAACATTTATTGTTTTGAAACGGTCAACAATTAATAAATGTCTCCTTTCTCCATTATAATATTTGATGATTAAAATTAATCAATGCACTTAACTTGCAACCGCTTTAGGAATAAACGGTTTTAAAACTAAATATATTAGACTGCTCTAATGAAAAGTGGATAAGTTGAATCAAACGAATACCTTTATTGGAAATCAAAAGAAACTGCCATGAGATTCGTAGCACAGGTCCCATCGCTTGGTTCATCGTTCACAATCAATCACCATCGTTCTTTACTATAGAACGATGGTGATTGATTTTTGAGGAAGTTCTACGCAGCTTTCCTCACTTCATCGTCCGTATGAAAACGTGCGCCGGTAATACTCTATTAAGGGATTCAAAGATTTGGAAGTCACAGGGTGATAAATCTGGATTGTACGTCCAACACATCTCAACGGTCGTTTGGATTTCACGGGTCATGAAGAAGAATCACTTGTTATGTGAAAAGATTGGTCGTTTGCTTTTGATTGGTTTTGGTAATTTCGCCAGAGTATTACAGTATTGTTTTGAATCGATGATGCTCCCTCGGGGTAAGAAGACAACCAAGGATGATCCACGATAATCACTGCATCAAAAACTCTTCTGAAAGTATCCAGGCATTGAATCATTTTACTACTGACCAGTTTCCTCTACCATGATCAGCTTACTCTGCCGAACACTGTTTGCAGTGAACACTTCTTAGCGTCCTTTTTTTCACTGTTCGGTGGCGCTGCTATAGCTACAATCATTCTGAAGCAATCGCAAGTGGTCATTTCTCGTTCGAACAAATCTTATAGATAATTAAATAAATAAAATAAGTTTTGTACCTCCTTTCTAATTATTATTACTATAATATTTTAAATTTATTCTTCTGTTCCAACGAAGATGCAAGACCTTTTAAAAAAAATATGGAATCAACTTTTCGTCAAATGTATCTCAAATTTTAAATTTTCCTGCTTCAAAGGCATAAGCAATTGTTTACATTTAACATTTCTAAATAGCTTTTACAACTTTATATTTCAGAAACGATTATACTTTGAATCACTTGAGATATTCATTTAAAAATATTAATCTTTAGATATCATCTAAAAATCTTTCAAGATTTAAAAAAAATCACTCACTACAGTAAAGACCTTTTAATACTTAAAGAAACAATTGCAATCTTATTTTAACAGTCTATGTATAATATGAAAATATTCAAAATGTTAAAATACGATTTGATCTTTGATTTTACTCATTTAATATTATATATATATATACAGAACAGTTAGTCATAATAAATTTATGATATTTTTTGATTGATTATTGCATGATATTTTTACTGAAATATCAATTTAAACACACGCAAATCTGAGCAAAATACCATTTGGGTTTAAAAAAAAAGAATAAAGCTGTTTAGAATATGTTTTTAAAGTTACTGCAAAGTTCTATTCCAATATCCATTCTATTCAACAATACGTGATGAATGGCACTTTTTGCATGTATTACATATTTTGAGGCTATTTCTATACTCAATTATATATATTGGAGTTAAATATAATTTTTGCTTGTGTTTTTTTTTGTGTGTGTGTTGTTTGTAGTAAACCATGTATTATTCAATTTTTTTTAAAGGTAATATTTATATGCATTTATATGCAGGAAATGTTTCTGAAAAGTCTGATTATATTTACATTAGAACTGGTTAAACAAAATTAAACTACATTTAACTATTCTGTTCCGTTTATTCGTTTGTGATGAATCTTTTAAAATACTATTACCTTTTTTTAAAAAAATCCATTTTTTCATAAGCAACACAGAACAGTTAGTCATAATAAATTTATGATATTTTTTGATTGATGATTGCCTGATATTTTTACTGAAATATCAATTTAAACACACGCAAATCTGAGCAAAAAACCATTTTGATTTTTAAAAAAAGAATAAAGCTGTTTAAAATATGTTTTTAAAGTTATTACAAAGTTCTATTCTTCCAATATCCATTCTGTTAAACAATACGTGATGAATGGCACTTTTTACATGTTCTACATATTTTGAGGCTATTCTATACTCAAATATTAGATATTATTAAATATAGGTTTAATAGAAACATTTATTGCAAATCTGTGCTTACAAAAATAATAGAAAAATAAAAAAAAAAGTAAAGAATCCCTCAGCGATTAACAAAAAGGTGAAAGAGTTAGGGAAAAAAACTCTTTCAATGATAATACCTTAGACACAAAACAAAACAATCTTCCCACTTTTTTAAAGTTTCTGTATTTCCCTCTTTATGCGTGCATTTTTTTTATTTGGATTCTTTCTTTCCTTTTCCTCCCTTTTCATTGATTGTCACTTTCAATTTACTGGAAAATCCTCAATGTCGAACCTTTCAATTGACACGGACTGAAATGAATGTCAACTTCAATCACTTTCACGCCTCAACCATTGTTTTGCCTTTGTATTACGTATAAACTTCAGGTATCTCCGAATTTCAGTAGTATTTGGCTATTGGTATTTCCCCTTTCAAATTAGAGCGAATCTCTATATATTCTTCATGTAAATAAAAAGGTTTTAAACTGTTTATTCCAATTTCGCATGGAAGGACTGAAATAATTTTTGTGATCTGAATTCTAGTCCCCGTCTCTCTTTAGAGTTAATGGACAAATCTTTACAGGAAGGATATACTTTAGTTTTTCATCCCAGCCATCTCACTTTTGGACTATGATATTGTAAGTTTTATCTGATTACTTTTACGAATTAATTTTGTAAAAATATAGATTGTATTTTTCTAGGAAATTAAAATGTGAGTATTTGATTTTGAATTTATACTTTGAACTTAGTTGTTGAATTTTTTTAAAAAAAAGAAAAGAAAATGTCAGAGATTTTTTAAATAAAAAAATATGTTAAAATCGCGTTGAACATACAATAATTTAGCAATCAGTAAGTCAGACAAGTTACTGTATTTTTTTTTTAATTATCTGAGGCCGTGGTGGCCTGGTGGTAAGGTCTCGGCTTCGGAACCGGAGGGTTTCAGGTTCGAGACTATATTCCACCGAAGAACCGTCGTGTGAGGGGATCTGTTGTACATTAAATCAATCAGACGAAACGTCCTCTTGCTGGTGTGGAGAGAGGGGTGCTAAGTCAGGTATCATCCTCGTCATCTGACCGTGGCTCAAAATTACGAGGTCCGCCTCAAAATAGAACTAGTGTTGCTTTACAAAGGGACGATAATATAACTAAATTAGACTTTTAATTATCTGATTGGTAGCTTTTTTAATTAACTGTTTGGTCACTACGATAACTTTAAAATGTCAATGTTAACTATATATACGCGTTATCGGTATACATTCTACAGTAAAGATGCATATTCCATATATAATTTTGAATATAAACAGTGAGAGATATAGTGGTGAAGGATGTTATCCCATAGGAGCGAAAAAGTTACAGTTAATGGATATCAAAATATTCGAGGATTTGAATAAAGATGCTTAGATGATGTTTGCTTGCGAGAGCTTGATACAAAAGAAAGGCAAAATAAATGTTCGGCTGTCCGATGTCGAGTTTTTTTCAGAGAGCTTCTCTGTTGACTGCATATTTTGAGAATTTTAACAAGATGTGGGAAATGTCATCTTCGTTACATTTGATTCACAAGAGGTTGTCTGAGAGATTGAACTTGTGATGAAGACTTGGGAGGGATGATCATTTTACAAATAACCCGTGCGGTGAGTTAGTCTTGAACCCAACTTCTTGGCCAATTAGTGATTGTGTTGATGTCTGGGAAATCCCCGATTAAAGCTAGATACTTCTGTATTCCTGTGATAACTTTTTAGGGCGATTTTGGAAGAGTTCTTTCTCAAATTAGAGATCGTATCCTTCGTGTAGATCCACTCTATGAATGGCGTATATTCCTTGACTGCTTTTATAAGAGTATCTGTTTGTGGTTCAGATTTTTCATATATTTGTATTATTATATTATGTATCATATATTATGTGATATTAATAAATAAAATTACACAAGAGCGAATAAAGTTAAAGTTGCAATTACGAAACAAATTTGATAAAAAAATATCAGGAATATTCAGAAAATTATTAGGAAAACAAAATTTATAAATTAGTTGCCAATATTTATTGCATAGCATCTGACTGCAATACATTTCTGCTAACATTTTTTTTTGACTGCCAAAATAGATTTTAAGAGGAATGTGGACTTTAGAATTATGTATAAAAATGTCTTTTTATTGTTTTTTTAAATATGCTCTTATTTTAATTTAAAACAGCATTTTAAAATTAATTGTTCGATAAAATGAATATTTTAAGCGATAAATAGAATAAGTGTGCTCTTAATAACTTTTTCTCAAAACAATATCCAGTTTGGATTTAAATATCTTGAAATATTCCAGATGTCTTAATTTTTGAGGAAATTAAATTATATAACATTGAATGAAGCAAAATTTCATTTCTTTTCTGTGTAGGAAAATTTTTTGTCGTTTCATACTAGTTCAGAATTTTGTTTTTCAATGTGTTATAATGTTTTGTTTTGTGCGTTTTAGAATTTTGCGAATTCCCAGACAATTGCTAATTATCAGATGTCACGCAGGTTTTCACGCCAAGTTAAGGCCAATTCCGCCATCCGGGTTGTGTTGACCTCTTTTCATTTTTTGATTTATGTCTAAAGGGTATATTATATACCCGTAGTTTAGATAAATCATGTTTCTTACGTTACTATTTTTTAAAAATTAGCTGCTAAATGTTTTAATTTATTAGAAAATCATTAAAAACTTTCTAATTGTGTAGAATTTTTTTTTTGGTATTGCTGCAAGTATTTGTTATTTATTTATTTAATGTTATTACTATTTATAGAGTTTTGCAAAACGCTATATGTACGCACAAGAATATATCTTGATAAAAGCTATATAACGCTCAAGAGTATATCTGAAGTTTAGGACTTGTTAAAAAATTTATCAGAACTTTTTACGAAACACATTTCAAAAGTATAGATTTTTCCTTTTCAAATAAAAAAAATTTAACAGAAAGAATAACAAATAACGATAATAAAAGAGAATGAATAAAAATAGAAAATTACATGTTTTAAAAAAGAATGATAAAAAAAATGACATTTTTAATAATATATATTTTATTAGTATTCTAAAAAGAAGTGTTCCTTTTTCTGTGGGGGGGGGGGAAACAATGATGCTGATTTGTGTTTAAACATTTTTAATAGAATAGGAGGAGAGGAATTTTAATCAAGGTTCTAGGAGACTGAAATTAAACTAATTGAGAAAGAGTTTCCCGAAAGATATTTAAACGAAACTACTCACATTTGTGTTATTCTAGCGAAAAACTTTTGAACAATTAATCCAAATGTTTAGAACAAATCTGATGAAACACGAACTCACGCTTCAATTCTTAACTTTCACGGGAACGAAGTGAAATTAATTTCTTTTTAATCCCAATAAGTTTCCAATAAATGGATTCTTAAACTTTTACTATTTTTTCTTTCGACTTTTTTTTCTTTTGCTGTTAAATATAATTCCGACTCTAATCTAGACGTATATTTTTTTTTCCTTCCCAGTTTTCACCTTGGCTCAAAAATTAGTTTCTTGGCGCCTGTCTTGGCACAGAATTTATTATCCGCTTTCCTCTTAGGCACAAAATTTATTTCTTGATTCCCACTTTGTTGCTTTTCTTTCTTTAGAACATGTTGCTAATAACATGGTACTTATCATCAATAGCGAAAATACCAAATTTGTGCCTGTACTAAGCAATTGCACCTCCCATGAATCCCATCTAGAAGTTGATTCTCACAAAATTCAGGTTGTCCAAAGTTTTATTTATCTTGTTACTAATGATAATAGCATAATCAAGGAGATTCAAGGTCATCTAATGAATGCAAATAAAGCCTTTTGGAGTCTAAAACGGTTTTTTAAATCCTCATTACTATCTAGAAATACAAAAATCTTACTGCACAATTCCTTAATTAGACCTATACTTACCTATGATTTAGAGACCATAGGTAAGTATAGATCTGACCAATTCTAAAGAAAATAAAATACCATTTTTGGAAGAAAAATTCTACGAGCCATTCTTGGTGGGATAGAAATCAACAATGTTGTGGGATAGAAATCAACAATGTTGTTTGTTAATTTATTCGTTTCTTACCTATTGTTTGTTAATTTATT
>JAPMOQ010026410.1:474773-516416 GCA_026543055.1 Argiope trifasciata | reverse complement strand
GTTTCTTACCTATTGTTTGTTAATTTATTCGTTTCTTACCTATTGTTAATTTACTCGTTTCTTACCTATTGTTAATTTATTCGTTTCTTACCTAGTGTTAATTTATTCGTTTCTTACCTAGTGTTAATTTATTCGTTTCTTACCTAGTGTTAATTAATTCGTCTCTTACCTAGCTTTAATTTATATTTAAACAGTAAGACAGATAAACTTCCATCTGGACAAATTTTACTCATAATCGGTTAAAAATCTGAAAATTCGGTGTAAAGTTTTTATGCCAAATTTCAAGCATCTAGCAACAATTCAAAGCATCTTTGGGTTATATTTGTCACAGGCGCAAACAGACAGACATTTTTTTAAATGTGTTTTTTGAACTCAAGGATGTCTGAAACGCGCAATTGGTCAAAATCTCAAATTCGAATTTTTTGACGATAACTATGCCTTCTCTATACTACTTATACGAGAAGATAAAAATTGCTGACTGAAGAAACTATTCATTTAATTATAATTTCCCCCTTGATTTACAACCGATATTTTTGTGCTTAAAGAGCCTTGAAATGTCAAAATCGTCAAATGAAATATTCAAGGTGAATTTTTCCTTTTTCAAGAGTCATTTTCTCATCACTGAATGATCAATGAACCTTATGAACCGAAGATTTACAAGTTTTAAACGCTGTCTTCAAGGTTGAAACCTGATATTAATAGCTTATTCTATTTATAGGAAAAAAGTTATTTGATTATTATGTAACACTAAAGTTGCTGATGACGGCACAGTTATTTGCTGTATATATTAATTCTTCGGGATGAATATTTTTAAAGAAAAAAACGGCGGTGTCTACATTTTTAAAGCTTTAAGAGATGTATTTAACCATTATAATGAGATAAAACACAACATTTATTTTTAAAGCGTAAAGTTCATGTCAAAGAACACGTTAAAAAGGTCGATTTTCACAAAACATGACATTTTTCAAAAAATATTTTATTGGATAGACCAGTCTGAGCTGTCCAAAACAGGTTTACTTTTGTCTCTACGTTAATTAGAAGTCAATATATTAATATTTTCTAATGATCGGTAAACCGAAAGTAGGCATTTAAATAACGGTTAATAACGATTTAAAGGCCCCAAAACATGTTAAAAATTTGTATAAACACAAATTTAGTTTTAAATAAGGAAAATGTTTGGCATAGAAAAGCACAAAATTTCAATTATAGTTTTAACAGTGCTTTGTCTTGAATAGTGCTAAACATATCTCTGTTCAACTCTAAATCCTCAGATTAGTGGTATTTATGCCTGTAAAACATTTTAACGAAAGTTTTATAGAATTATTAAATATCCTTAAGGTTGTTGGAATGTATACTAGTGCAAATTCAGTTAGGACATTTGATGAGCTCGACAAAGATAAAATAAATGAATTTAAGCAGCATTCACTGCCAAATGAAAAAAATTACCAGAAAAAAATTTAAATGATTAAAAAAGTAAAATTATTAAGAAATTAGCAGCAAGAAGTTATAACCCCTAAACGGGGCGAATTTTAAGTATGTAGTATTTATTTTTAAAACAAGTTATTATATACTTTAAATGAATTTTCTCAAAACTAATTTTTACTAATTTCTTGCTCACTTCAAATCAAATAAAACAAAATATTATTATCATATATCAATGAAATTTGATGGACTTTGTTTTCATTCTATTTTCCAGGGAATGAACTAAAAGAATTTAAATCGAGTGGATAGTTTTTAATTTACAGCCTATTGTTTAAATAATAATGTCATAAATCTACTAAAAATTCCACGATAAATCTTAGATTAACTGTAAAATTCTTATTTATTATTAGAACCACACAATTGTATTTCCTTCCCTAGACAAAACTATGTAGTTTATTTTAATATAAAATTTTTTAGGACGAGAATTATAGTTTTTGGTGTAACTGATTTGAAGTTTCATAAAAATTTGCTTACATTTATGCCTTAAATGCCAATTTTTAAAAAGTATTAATGTTTATTTCAAATATTTACATTCTATTACTAATTTCGAATACGTCTTCAACCTAGAAATATTGTTAAAGTATGCCTACACCATATTTTTCACAAAAAGTTCTCCAAACGTGTTCGGATATCTTAACTGGTTTATGTATACCTATTAATACGTAACCAAAAGAATGAGGAATAAAGGACAAGCAAGAGGGACCAAAATGCCCTTGATCTCAGTATTAGAAATTGCCCTGTCAAATAAAAAATTAATCCATGCTACTCATAAAAGTCAAATTAACTTAAAGGGATGAGGAATAAAGTAAAACAAAAGGGATTAAAATGCTCATGGCATCATTATTAGGCATCATCATTATTAATTCCATTGAAGCATGGAATTAATAATACAACTAAAATTTATCTTACGTTCGGGTGGATGTTCCTAAAATCTGTATGTTTAAAATAATATGGAAAAATCCAAACACAATTTTCTTAGCCGAAATGTTAAACCAATTTCATCAGGGTTTTTTTTTTTTTTTCATGTGAAAGCTTATTCGAGTGCACCAAAAGTTATCACTTGTTTCTCCACCGCACTTTCTTTTTAAAAGTAAAAATACTATTTCATTGTGCAGTCTGTATGGAAAAAAACCCGACTGAGTTCTCCATCCCGAACCATTCTACAGATTTCCACAACTTTTATTTCATATGAAAGCTCAATTGACAAAAACAAAAGAATCAGCCTTAAAAATTACTCCGATTTCGATTACTTTTATTTATATGAAAGCTCATAACTTTACAATGGCTATGGGACTTTGTCAGCAATGGTCATTTGACCTTCCTTCTATTCATCACCCATCTGTCGTCCAAGAATTTTTTTTTCAATAACACTTCTTCATTATACACTCTCTATGAAGAAAGTTTTTACTGATTCCCTCCCCTCGCTATTCTGATTTCTCCAAGTTTTGCTTGAATTGAAAGTTTATCGTTCCTAGCTGCATCTTTCATTTGCGTTTTTGAAAGAACTCGTAAACCAAAAGCATGACACAGCCTTCTTTCCAACTAAGCAATCTAACCGATTTCTCCAACTTTCGTGGCCAATTAATTTTGCTATTTTACAAATATAACTAACAGCCCGAATGTTTAATAATTATTGTTCAAGCATAATCTGAAATAGTACTTCCGTTTGTTTTAACAAGATATTGTTAAAACCTATAATGTTGCTTCTCTGCATGGTTAGTTCAATCATTGGAAAGACCGTTTTATGATCAGTGCTGATTGGGTGCCGGTTCAGTGTGGTAACAAACTTGGCGATCATTTGCTGGCTTGGTAGTGAATTTGGTAGTCTACTTGGTTTGTAACAATACATTTCATCTTAATTGATCAACCAAAATACTATTTAAAAGGTTGGTGAATAGTTAATAACAAGAATTGGCTTACCAGTGTTTAAAACATGACAGTAACACATTGTTCATTGAGTAGACCTACGTATCATGTGATATAATCTAATTGATTCAAATCACTAATCTACTCAAGCTAGTTTTAAATATTCTTTTATACAGCTATTTTACTATTGATAGAACGTGCTGGCTTTTCAATACTTTCAGAAAAATTCATTCATTTGAAATATAGTGATGAATATAAAAAACTTTTTGTGCCTTTTTTCTTTCTGTTATTTTTTAATGAAAATTAAAATACTTTTAAAGAAATTAAATTTATAAAACTCAGTTCCATTATTTTGGAATGGAATAAAAAAAACTATACAAGCAGTTTGAGCGGATATAACTATGAGATAGATTTTTTTATGAATGCATTAATGGATTAGAATAATTGTATCCCTGGGTTCTTCATTTTCAATAATTCTATTAGTATTACGCATGTGAAAGAGATTAAATATTACAAAATATCTTCCAAATACCGATTTATGAATTCAATGAATTATTTAATTGAATACGGGGAGAATAATTTGTTCATGCTGCCATCTGTTGGTTTAAAACGCAGATAGTCTATGGCGGTTATTAGAAAATAGTCTAGTCATATAGACTATTTTTACTATGTTATTTGAAACTAGAAACGAATATTTTCCATAAAATAAATGAATTTCACTAAGGTATGTATATTACATGTAGCTCAGAATAAAATATTTCCAAGATACGTAGTTTATGATTGCTACAGTGGACACCGCATAATTATATCATGATTGATACTATCATTCGCCTTTATATTACCGAATTCCTTTAATTCCGATGCAACATATTCAAATGTAAGCAGAAATATTCATAAAGAATGATCCCTACATCGATTTATGAAGAATTTTGAATTAAATAATTCCCCAATCATTTATTTCAACCACTATTTTCATCATTATATTTCTTAAAAAAATAATAAAGTTGTAAATTTTCCTTAGTTTAAACGAAACAAATGCTCTGTTGCATAACTTCGCATATGTCAGAAATTTTATTCCGAAGTGGCGCTTTTAAGAATAATTGCTGTAGAATTTCTGAAGCATATGAATGATTCAGAATGATTCACGTGCTTTAGAAATTTGCTCCATAAAATTTTAAAGAGGCTTAAAAATTATTATTATAAATTCTGAGAATCACAGGTGAAATGTGATATCAATATTCAAATATGATTTGATTCTTTATGTAGAAATGAATGGATTTTTGCTCTTTTTCCTTTCATTATCATATGAAAACAGGTTGTTGTTTTGGTTCTAGGTTTTGTTTTTTGAAGCCTCAAAATGCGCAGGCAACAAATTGGAGATTTATCGCGTTTGAGGCCTTAATTTTTCGCATTTAGGATTATTAGAAAATACTGCAGAAGGTTATCACATTTAGCGATTTATCGTCAACTAAAGTTAAAACTTGCTTTTCAAAAGATTCATTCTCACAATTCTTACGGATTGCCTTAATTTAAGATATTAACCAGTTTAAACCGGTTTGAAAAAATCACAAGATTATCAGATTATGCATACTTCGATATTTAGATAAACGACGATGGGTTTTTTTCATCTCAAAATCGGTCGAGCTCCAAAACTTTGTTTATGAAAATTATATATATATATATACAGGGTGTCCCAAAAAGATTGAAACGCGCTTTAATTCTTTAACCGTTAGAGATAAGTAGCTGGTGTAATTTGAAAAAATGTTCAAAATAAGATAGGAAAGAAGATGACATCAAGAAAAAAAATCCACCTGTGAATTTTAAAAAGTTACACTTTGTAAATTTTTATACAGCCCTGCTATGCAAATTTGGTCAATTAGAAAGTTTTTCCTTTCCATCCCAGAAGACCATTAAAAATAATTGCATAACTGTATCTTTAAAACTTTTTGAATAATAACACAGAAAAAAATTTGACTTATGTCACTTTTCCATACCACTTGAAAGACCTTTTCGTCGGTGAAAATAGGGACCATATCCAAATTGATAATAGAAATTCTTCGATCAAAAAAAGATAATAAGCGTAAAAGAAATAAAAAATTGCATTTAAATAAAGTCCTTATTGATGGAGTTAAACAGTTTTGACAACATAAGATTGTAAGAAGTGTAACATAAAAAAAATAATAATAAATAAAACGAACATACATTTAAAAAGTTTTCGTTGAGACAGTTTGTTACATTTATAGACTTGTGTGCAGGCGCTCCGTCTTGTTGAAAATACATTTTTTTTTTACTAATGACATTGGTGTCGTCTCCAAAGTATCTGTTACTATGCCATTTAAAATAAGTTGCAAATATTTTATAGCTGTAAGTGTTCCTTCATAAAACTCTGGACCAATCAGTTTTCCGTTCCGCACCATACGGACACAGAAAACTTTCTCTGGTGATGTATTTCCTATACAAAAAATGGTTTTGTATCATTCCAATAATGATCGTTGTGTGCATTTATGTGTCCATTTTCCGTAAACAAACATTCATCAGTCCAAATAATGTTCTTGACAAAGTTTGAATCTGTGTCCTGTTGGATTAATAACCAATTGGAGAATGCTACACGTCGGTTAAAATCAGAGGGATGGAGTGCTTGAAGTCCATGAATACAAAATGGATGCCAATTGTGTTTTTCAAGCATTCTATGGATTGACGTCCTAGGTAATCCTGTAATTGCACTTGCTTTTCGAATGCTTGATCGTGGGTTGGAAGAAAAATATGCAATAATATCAATTTCTTGGTCTTCATTGAACAAGATATTTCTACCAGGGCCAGGTCTTGGATTAAATGAACCGGTAGTTCTCAATCTTCTCATCATCCGATAAACAAATTGCGTGAAATTTCAGGCAAACAGGGATATCGTCGTCCGAATTCCCGAGCAGTTTCTGTATTATTTCTATTGCAAATAGAATAAACCATTGCTAGTTCAAATAGTTCGTCATTTGTTAAAAGTACCATAATGCAAAATTAGTTACAGTATTTTTACTTCGACAATATGAAACTCAATATCGATGAATGATTTCTAAACTTTATTTTGATATGCACGAGGAAATATTGGTTAAGTTGTACAGGAAAGAAATAATTTTGGAACTAAATAAGTAAATTGAAAAATAATCGTCTGCATTTCTTTAAGTAACTTAAAAAAAATTAAAAAAAACTTTAATATACACGTATTAGAAGCGGTTAAATTCCAGTTAAATGAAAGGTAAAAATCGTCTGGCAGTTAATTTGTTAGAATGTTAGAATTCATGACAAAAATGTGATGAATTTGAAAACAATTAAAATTCTACCAGACTAATTTAACAGTATTTTTCTTTTTTATAAATTTAGCTATAAAAATCTGTCAAATGGCTTTTATTGATTTTCAACGAAATCTTATAAAATTTCTAATGTAAATTTAGAATACATGGCATAAAATTACTTGCCCTTGATAAGATTAAAACTGTATCTTGAATCTACCGTAAATACGCAAAAGTGTGTTTTGTAAATAATATAAAAAATTTATGTGTTTATAATGTGTTGCAAATTTACATTTACATTTTGGTATATGGTCACTAAAAACAGCGTTCAATTTTCAATTACGCATAGCTCACTCAATTTTAAAGATACAGTTATGCAGGTTTTTTTAATGGTCTTCTGGGATGGAAAGGAAAAACTTTCTAATTGACCAAATTTGCATAGAGGGGTTGTATAAAAATTTAAAAAGTGTAACTTTTAAAAATTCATAGGTGGATTTTTTTTCTTAATGTCATCTTCTTTCCTATCTTATTTTGAACATTTTTTCAAATTACATCACCTACTTATCTCTAACAGTTAAAGAATTAAAGCGCGTTTCAATCTTTTTGGGACACCCTGTATATATATATATATATATATACAGAGAGAGAGAGAAACGGATAGAGACCAATAGAGAAGTCCCGTGATTGTTTCAAACCAGTTTAAACTGATTAATGATTTAAATTAAGACAAATAATGGCTTAAAATTATAATGTTCTGACTTGATAATTTAAAATTTGAGACCGTAGATTTCATTTATTACTTGTTATTATCACAAAATCTTTTTATTTGGAGGAATTATTAACTCATAAAATGGATATGATGGAAATTAATCATATTAAATTCTTTTAACGTTTCAATTATGTTTTACAGATTATGATTTCCTTGAAATTTATTTTGTCTTGCATGAAAGAAAACCCAATTTGATCAAAACAAATATCATTACACTATCATATCTGTGGATCTAAGATCATAAGAAAAATAATCAATGGGAACTTCAGTCTCCCTTATTTATTTAACAAGGTTCGAAAATGTTACTTACGAAGATATATTTATTGGATACAATATCTAAAAACAGTCTAATTTATCTGCCTCATATAGACAAAAGTACAGAATCAATAAAGCTGTCATCTTTATCTTTGAACTGGAAGAATTACTATAGTGATAAATGTCTAGAATTCTTAATTACCTTAATTAAATAATCAGTTACTCCACTAATTCCCTGAAAGTGAAAATGTATTCCTCTGTTGTATTCAGTCATCTCATATACGGTGGATAGCTTGATTGCTAAAGAAGGAATAATTATAGATTAAGTGATTGTGCGGAATGTCGTTCGAGACAGAACAACCCAGCTATTCTGTCAATACCTATAAGATCAAGATTTATCTTACCACTTTATTGGACAGCAAATCAAGGAAAATAACAGACCTTGAGTCATAATTATTAACAAAGATATATATAGAGAGAGACTTTCAAATCACTTCTGTAAATTTAAAATTCTTCCTGAAAATTTTACAAAGGAATTTACATTTTGTTCTAATTCTTCATCTAAAGCTATTCTTTAAACAATGCTTTTCATTCGGGTATTCCAATGTATCAAATATATATGAATCATTATATAATTAAATATAAATTATCTATAAATGTATCTCTTTATAGCTTTGTGGTGGTTCATATGAGCTATTTATTGGTGACAATCCATGGCCAATTCAATCCCCTTCCATTGAATCAGCGTGGGAGGGAACCACCTGCCGTGGTAATGCCCAGAAGCTTCACTCCGAGGTCGGTGCAAGAGGCCTTTGCAAGAGCTGGTACCATCATCAGCGAGAGGCGGAGTACCATAACGGCTAGAAGTAAGCACTTCCTATTTTTATACAAAATAGAAAGTAAATAGGCATCTATCATGGCTATTATCCAGAATTCTTCTGCAGGCGTAATGACATAGGTGTAGCGCGTCTTCCACGTGTTCTGAGCTTCCTGAGTTCGAATATGGCTGGGGCATGTTTGTTGTTCAATACCTCCTGTAAAAAGGGGTTGTGCAAGTGATTGTGTGACTCACAAAGTAGCTAAGTCAAACACTTGGCCCTAGCTGGCGCTTCTCAAAAATAAAGAGGCGCTCATTTCGGCTAAAATAACTGGCAGATAACTGTCGGCGGATTTGAAAAAGTGCCATACGTGACAACAACAACATTTCTTCTAGTGAGAATTAGACACTCCAAATTCATTCATAAGAGTTTTCTTTTAAGAGATTTTAATATTCCTATTGTAAGATATTTGTAAGTAACCTGTATTGATGCAACTTATCGTTTTCAGTTCTTGAACTTCAAAGCGTTCAGTATTTTTAAACTTCTCCCATTTTTCTTACCTTGTAATCAACCTGAGACATATTCTGTTAATGTTTCGCTTTTTTTAGAAAAAATATGTAGATTCTTATTTCTTAATTTACATTTGTTTACCACATAATTTTTTTCAAATATCATGACATTCGTTATTATGGAAATTCTTACCACCAACATAGTTTACCTAATCCCAGATATGATAATGTTTTTTCTCCCCATAACTAAAAAATTTTTAAGTGGTGCAAAATTCATTTTTGAAATAATTTAGGAAATTATAACAGAAAATATCAAAATGCAGCTTAATTTTTTTTATTAATTAAAATTTCAAAAAAAAAAAAAACATTTTGAAGTTCCCGTTTTGGTTCTCCAAGGTTTATGTGCACCAAATTTAGTACTTTTAGACCAACTGGCTTGGTCTGTAGAAAGCCAAAGCGTCCTCGCTCGCGTGTACGTATGCGTACACAATCACATTTATTTTTATCATTAGATGAGATTAGTATAGATATATTTATTATAGCCTGAAATTTTTTTGTTCTCCATTAAATTAATTTTTAAAAAGGTAACTTCTACTTATAAACTTGCTATATTTCTGCTTTTTCAGGAAGGCCACAAGATCCGATGAGCAATATTCCATCTGCGCGACATCAGCGATTCTTAGCCAGTAGACCGAGATCCAGAAGAATGGAGACTGTGCAAGAACGGTTTGAAGAAGCCACCAGAGTTCTTCTCAATGAGTAAAACTTCCTTTTTATAACCATATATTTTTAACCACAACTATATGATGGGCGCCACATAATCAAATATGTCTAGATAAGAAACAAAACACCAAGAAAACTTTCTTTTCTTGAAAGGAAATATGAAATCTAAATTAAATTGAATGTATTTTTAGTTTCTTAGTAATGTTTTAGGTGGAAAATTGGCGAAGTTTACCATTTTTTATAGACTTTTTTTTTTTTTTTTGATAATGTCTCCGTTGCCAAATTGCTTAAAATGTCTCCAGATATAACGCCAAAAAATCTTTTCAAGAAACCAAAACAAATCTAATTAACAGAATTCATAGTAAACATTTTTCACTCTCAGAATTTCAAACTTGTAGTAAGAAAATAGTTTCTTAAGTAGAAACTTTAATAAAATATCTATTTTTATCAACAGATGATGAAATCTAATAGGAATTATTGATTTTTTTCTCATTGACGTTACGATTCTTCCTAATATTAAGAAATATTAACTTTCATATTTACTTACAGTTTGTATTATAAACTAAATTGAATTCTCTGAAAGCCTTTAAATATTATAATAAATAATTGCAAGAATTTACAATATGTTTATTAAAATTTCATGGCATTTGTTATTATTTAACAGCTATTACCAAGATATTATTAATCCTTTCGTGCGCTTTGGGAAGATTACATCCTATCTACATGATCTTATAAATTGCACCTATGGAAAGCGCAAAACCTAATATAATATATAGGCCTTGCTATTATAACAATGTGAAGACTAATTCCCTCTTTAGTTTTGTGAGCGATTATGACAGCTGTAAATCGGATTTTAAAGAAGGTGATACTAAAAAAGAAGTACTTTGTCCAAAAGCTTCGCTGCATATAACGATCTCATCATCTTAACACATCATCTAATAGACGGATATTCCTTAAGAAAAAGGAAAGGCTAGCTTTCAAGCAAATAAATGTGTAGTTCTTTCTAGTGTAGATGATAAGCGCTTAGCCAGTGTGTATAACCATATGCTAAAAATGATTCCCAACTATAGACGATGCTGCAGATAGGGACAAGAAAAGAGGACCTATTACATGTGTGAATAATTTGATTTTCCCTTGAGCACTGTGACATGCTTCTCGTTTTTTTGCATAGCAAATAATCATCATTAAATTTAATTTTTATTATGACGGCGAATAGTTCCTTGTGAAGTATTTTCCCCACTCCTAAAATTTAAAGGCAAATATAAAATTCGGCAAAATAAAATATATTTCCTTAAATATCATTGTTTAAGTGTTAATAAAACATAAAAAACTGCGAGAAATTCAAAAGAGAAATAAATGGACCACGTAAACATTAAGATATTGAATACAAATATTGTAATTCTTCAGAACAAAAGAACTTCAGAAGATGATATAAAAAAATTAATATTGTTTTAAAAGATTAAAGCAGTTTTACAGTTTAAAATTGATAATGATAACATTACACATGTAAAAAACACTGGTATAAATTTTCTTGTCATGAATAAAATTTAGTTTTCCAAAGCAAAATAAATGATGATTTTTTTACATTAGAATTTCTGAACCTGCATTATAAAGAAAATAATTTTAGATACAAGCTAAAAAAAATATCATAATGTTGAATAATCAGAATAAATAATTTATTTATTATTATTATTATTATTTGCATTTTACCTTGTTAAAATTGCAAATCAGTCAGTTAAAAAAATTACATAAAATATATGATATCTTCTAGGAGCGTATTCTTAAAAGTTGTTAAGATGGCCTAAAATGAAATATTTGAGTGCTTTTACCATCAGTACTTCGTAAAGTGCGGTTGAACTTTTAAAATATTTGAATTAAGATCATATATGTTTCCTTTATTTATTTTTTACAACAATGAATAAACTGCTGTGATTTTGTTGCAGATTTAACTTGACTCCTCAGCAAATCCTTTTCGGGCTTTCCCAAACGAATCTGTCTACGATGTTGGAGGGAAATGAAGTTGAGACCTGTCAGAACCAATTTAATTTCACATGCAACCGTAACGATAGGTATCGTACCTACGATGGGACGTGTAACAATCTTCGTCATCCTTCTTGGGGAATGGCCGCTTCTTGTTTCGAAAGATTGGTTGAGCCAGCCTATGCTGATGGTAAGTCCTAGATCTTCATCTTTGTGCCTTTCTCTTATTTAATACCATGATTAAAATTAGTGCTATTAACTATTTTTTTAAATATTTTCTCTTTAATAAAATTTGATTACCAAGATCAATCAATATTTTTAATGAGAAAATATTAAAAAAATACTTAATAGCATTAGATTTCTTGAAATAAATTACAGAAAATGATAACCCAATACAGGCAACCTTTTCAAAGATGCTGCAATCTAATTGGCTACATGCGAAGCGTTAGTAGAACGGTATTCGGTGTTCCTTCCACCGAAGATTTACATTACATATCGGATTGACGCAAGAGTTATCTTACATATCGAAGATTCTTCTTACGTATGGGAATGAAAAATTTTATTGGCTGCATACAAAGACTATCAGAACGTTATTCGAGACTTGATTTTGCCAAAGATTCGCCTTACATATCGGATTGAACTTGAGAACTTGTGAGTCCAATCTAGTCTTAAACGTGTGAGTCAAATGATTCATCAATTGCATAAACAATGGTTTTGTGTTAACCATTGGGATAAATATTTGATTCAATAAAACCTGACCTAACGTTGGACTGTGTAAATGGGACAATTAATTGCTGAAAAAATCGTAGTTCTGTCTGCATAATGATGATATTGTTTTGTTTCAATTTGGTTATTTAAAAATATGATCATTTATCTCATTAATAGGGGTAAAATGGTTCGTACCATATACCCGTAAACCCACATGAAAGAAGAACTTTCTACGAATGATCGAGTTTTTATTGAATCAGGTATAAAACACCGCATCTGACATATCTAACAAAGTAAATTTTCAACGCCTGGCATGTGAAGATCATTGATCGAAGTTACAGTAGTATAAACTATCTAGCATTCAAAATTGAAAGGTTTTTATATATTATATAGGTCCAACTTTAGTTAAGTCTGTTAATCAAATTATTGAATGCTAGGCATTTAGATTTTATAGGTTGCCTGTAGACATAAGATAAAATCTAAATGCCTGGTTATAGATCTATGACTTTACATATAAATAGATAGTTGTATGGGTGGGATTCGCGATTTGCTTGTTTTATTATGGGCGTAAAATTATCAAAAGCACACCCTTTGATGTATTATGGATGATGAATTTCAAGATCACTTCTTCATCCTCCAGATAATTTTCACCATTACAATATTTCCAATAAACTTTATTGCTTCAAAACAGTATGTTAAAATTGATAATTTTTTGATATCAAGTAGCATGTTTTTGCACTAGTTAGAAAAGGTTATCCAGTACTTCTAAGGCTTCAATTTAAAAATATCTATGTGTACTAAACCTGTGCTGAGCTATAATCAGACACTCGTATTAGCTAAAAATCAAAAAATAATATTTCCAGTTTTTTAACTTTTCTAAAACTGTTTACAGGTACTTCTCAGAAGAGGGTGGCAGTGTCCGGAAACCCTCTCCCTCCGCCTCGACGAGTTTCATTAGAAATACACTCTCATATGGACAATCCGACAGATTACGTCACCCATATGTTCATGGCTTTCGGCCAGTTTTTGGATCACGATATATCAATGAGTCCTCTTAGTCGAGGTAGGTGGATATGAAACCCTTTATAAGGTAGCTTATTCTTATTTATATCTGTAAAGGAAACACGATAACGAGCAATGGTAGTGGTAACTATGATCACCTTTTAAACAATATCTAATCACTAGAATTCCATTCACACAGGAGGAAATTTATATGGTCACCAAATGCAGATAATAAAGATAATAATTTAAAACATAATAAATGAAAAAACAAAAATTGGATTAAAAGATAGAAATTAATATTAAACATAGCATATAACTAAGCGTGCAAGCATGATTCATAATGCAAAAGTGAGTGAATATACAGGTGAACACTCTGCCTTAGTTAATATTGTGGTGCTTCTTCGCCACTGACTAATAGCTGATATCGCCTGTAAATACTACAGTTCTTCTTCTCCAATAAATGACATTAACAAAAGGGTGGAGAAAGTATGAAAACAAATACAGTCAATTAAACACAGATGTCTGTGATGTCACAGATCTAACAATCAAACATGTTCTTTATTACCATTATCAAACATGTTCTTTATTACCATTATCAAACATGTTCTTTATTACTATTATCAAACATGTTCTTTATTACCATTATTATTTTAAGAAAAAGAAGAAAATAATTATCAAAGGATCTTCGAGACATTCAGAGCTGTGCAATTAGGTTCGAGACACTTAGAAAATCTGATATTTGAATATCCTTTTACAAGAAATTGCTAGAAAAGATGTGTGCTTTCAAAATAAAGTACAAATTGCTTTTGTAAATGAGATGTAAATAATTTCTTTATTATTACTGAAATGTTCATAAAAATTTATTATTCAAATGATGTTCCTTTTCTCTTCAGTTTCATGTTGTACTCAATTTTGAGAAACAGAAACTTAGCACCATGTATTGTAGATTTTTGATTTGAAAATTTGCATACATTATTATCATATTTTTATTCTTGTTTTGATTATCTCTGATATTGAATAACCACAAAAAATTTTCACCCCAAATTTGGTAGCCTAATATAGACGTATCAGTAATCTGCAAAAATTTAAAACGATCCTTTTGGGTGCCAAAAAGAATCTAAATGTTAGATTGCTTAAAAAATCGAATTCTTAGTAATATTCTGTTATCACTACTAAATGGACTTTCAGATTAGTATTGATCTAACTTTTCTCACAAATCTAGAAAAACAAAATACATTTTTTCATTTTAATATTTTTTGCATTTTTGACGGTGAATTACTTTGAATTCCTCGAAGTAATTCACCGTATCTCCTTAGAAATACGAATACTACAGTAGAGGCCTCTGCTCATTTAAGTCATTAATAATTTTAAACCGGTTTGAAAAAATCACGGAGCTATAAGATTACATCAACATAGATGGGTTAATGGGATCAATTAATGAAGACAAATAATAACTTAAAAAATAATGATGTTTTCACATGATAGCTTGAAATTTGCGGTCGTAGATTTCATAAAAAAATTTTTTTTTCTGTTTTTTTGCAGTGAATAATGAACTGATAGAATGTTGTCCAACGAACCCAGACGACCCACCTCAGTGTGATCCTATCCTTCTCGAAAGGGACGATCCTTTCTTCAGTGCGTTCGGAATCGACTGTCTCAGCAATGTGCGGACGACCATTTGCTCAACCTGCTCATTGGGTAAGTTCAGAATTTGCATTTATATAAAATTGAACTTTCATGTACAGATTTTCATTGATCGAATATCTTTATGCATTATCTTTCTTGGAAAATTGTGAATTTTTATTCCAAAAGCAACTTTTGTATACCTACAGAATTTATGTATGCAAATAAATAAATAAATAAAATTGAGTAAAAAAAGTTATGTTAACTTACTGCATTTCAAAAAGCATCCTGGAATTTTCCTCGTTGAAAAGTAATATGGATTAAATAGATTAAATATCTTCACCGATTCTTTCTGCATAAAAACTTAGAGGAAAGCTGTAAGTTTAATTAAGAAAAAATAATTTATACTTGCTAGTAAATCGTATATTATTTAAATCTTCTTTTCTAACCAAATGCTTTCTTAATTTGGAACAATACTTTTACTTTAATCCTTTACCTATGCAATTTTAGGACTTTTAAAAGTAGTAGATTTTATACAATTTTTTGTTTTTGTTTTCATAATATTGAGATAACTTAGAGTACTTACTATAAGAAAAAATTGGAAAAGAAATGCAGTATATTCTGAAACGCCAAATGTGCCTAAAGGGTTAAATTTGATTTAGCTTTAGATTTTTTATATTAGGCATGGTACCTAAACAGAACTCTTTAAGTATTAATGAAAAAATTTATTTATTATCTGTTTATGGATTCGGGGGATTTAAAAATATGGCAAGTTAGAAACATAAAATTTTGTGTAAGGATTTTACATCAAAATTACAGAGTTCTTTCAAATTTTGTATGAAATATGGCTTAAAGATCTCAGTCTTTATGTCCATATGAAAATTAAAACTAAAAAAAGGATGAAAATTAAACATAGCTATATGAATGAAATTCAGCGTATCGCTACTAATAATAAAATGAATGTGTCTATTTCTATGTATGTTGGCGCACTACAAATCAGACCGTTTGATCTATATCAGCCAAGCTTAGTAATGTTGGAAAAAAATGTACACTTCAAGGCTGCTTTTTTTCGGATTTTGCTTAGAATAGTAATTAATGAATAATTAAGAAAACTTTTTGTCATTTTTCAACGATAACTTCCGATGGTTCAACGGAGCCAAATTGATTTTACCTAATCTTAATTATTACATAATCTTAAAAATAAAAATAATACTTTTTCAATGATACCAATTTTTGATGCCATAATTTTTTTAAAATTTTCAATCAATTTTTAAAAATTTTAAATGTATTTTACATTACATTCTATGGTTAAAGTGGAACTAGAAAATTCTTTTCTTGGGAGTATCGGGAACATTAATTTACCCCTAAGATATTTAATTGGAAGGAAGCATACCCAGTATTCCCATAAAAGACTGCTAGTTTAAAAAAATCTAATATTAATAGATTAATTTAATAATAGACTTTAAATAGTAAATAAAAAAAAATCGAATGTTATTTTTTAGAATGAGAGGGAGACACCTTGATATAAATAGGGTTTAATGTCTTCAGGGCTTAAAATATTGTTTCAAAAATTTAACCAATGCACCTCCAAGTATCACAACTGCACCAAATCAGCCTTTTTTGCCTCACCTTCCCCTATACAAAATGGAATCCTTCCAAGACTCCCCCCCCCATTTCATAAGAGTTAATTATATTAAATATTAAAGCATTGATGTTTCTCAATTTGCTGCCAACTTTATAGGAGATTCCAGTACCTAGTTGGGAATCTGTGTTTTAAACCAAAATGGTATGGCTTGTAATCACACATATATGACTTGAAAAGCCGACTTTCTGGTATAATGGTAACGCGTTTTCAACGTGCTGTAGGTGTCCAGAGTTCAAATTCCGGTTCGGGCATGATTGTTATTCTTCTGTGTTGTATCTGTGAAATGTGTGGACCGCGGTGGCCTGCTGGTAAGGTAAAGACTCGTGAGCCGTAAGGTTTCAGGTTCAAGACCTGATTCCACCAGTGTGAGGGGGTTGGTTGCACATTAAATTAATCAGGTGAAACGTCCTCCCACTGGTGTGGGGAAGGGGTGCCAGTTCAGGTGTCATCCTAGTCATCTGACCGCTGTTCAAAATTACGAGATCCGTCCCAAAATAGCCCTAGTGTTGCGTTAAAACGGGATGTTAATATAACTAAACTAAACTGAAATGTGTGAATGCGCCCTCTCCCTTAAAAAGGGCTTGTGCAAGCGAATGTTGTGTCATCTTCATTAGAACTAGAAATCGGACTTTTGCCTTCTGGTACTCAGGGGTTCTTACACTCAGAAGCCACTGCATCCCCTTTACGTGCTAACACGGACACGGCATCATCATCAGAAAAGATGCGTTCATTTTTATGTAAAAAATATTGAGTAATTTTGTTGTATTTCAGGTCCTAGACAGCAAACTAATCAATTAACATCTTACATCGATGCCTCCCACATCTACGGCCTAAGCAGGAATGATGCCAATGATCTCAGAAACAATGATGGAACTGGTATGTAATTCTTTAGTTTCTCTCATTTATTTTAAAATAAGAAGAAGCATTCTTGAAGTTTTTAATAAATAAAAATAATTATCACTTCTTAATTTCGAAGAACGATTAAAAGGCTTAAATATCTTGTTTCAGACTCCATATGATTAAAAAATCTGTCTGTGATAATCAGGTCGATCTCGATTCTCATCTAGATAGCAGTTGATCTATAATTTACCGGATATTCCCAATTCTCATAGTCTTTACTTCATCCCTTGTTGTAGGAAAATAATTCGAAACGAAAACCGGAAGGAATTTTAAGCAAATAAAAACAATACACAAAAAAAAATATAATTTTTTTTAAAAAAACCTCATTAAGATATGCTCATATATTAACATGTCTTTTGGACAACTGCCATGGCCTTTTGCTAGTAAGGAGCAGTAGGAAGATTGATTGAAAAGTTGTTACGAGTTTAATTGCCATTTAAACGTGTAAAAACAACATACTCTATGTATTATGAAATATAAGTACAGTACTAGCACTTTATCATATATTTCTGGTTCCTATCCATTTCATTAAAGTATTTATAAACACAAATTTAGCGTTTATACAACTTAATCTGCTTAAATAAGGGACCGTGGTAGTCTTATGTTTAAGTCTCGACTTCGGGGTCATAGAGCTACAAATTTAAAATCCGATCTAATAAAGATCCATCGTATTTGCGGGTCTGTCTGAGTTTGATATCAACCAAACATCTCCTGCTATGTTCTGTCCAATAAATATTTATGAGAAGGGGAATGTCAGTTTAGGTGCCATCTTCGTCATCTAACAACGGTTCAAAATTACAAAATCCATCACAAAATAGCTTTCTTGATATTTCCAATCAGATTGTTGATGTAATTAAACTGATTAAAAAAACTTGACACCTGGTTAAATAATATCGAGTATAATTGCGGAGACCACTCAGCAATGAGTGGTAATAATATAAATAAAAAAATATGGATTTTTTTTTACATAGTTACTGAAATAAAAATAATTTTCTTCAATGAATTATAAGTATGCTGATTAAGTTGAAAACGCGATATTAAATTGGCGAAAAAGAGGGACTTCATAATCTGCATTGCTTAGGATTACAAGGGATCTAAATCTGCCATTGCGTGCTCTGATAAATGAACTTTGTCTACGTTTTAACATATTAATTACTATAAACTAGACTCATTCTATGCTCGACAATAAAACATCGGGAAACGTGAATCTTGCAATTGTTTTATTTTTTAAAATTACCTATTTGAAAGTAAAAGGGTAAGAGTCCCATGGAAAGAGTTTTTTTTTTCTGTTGAAATTAATGTGTTAATATAATTTTAGATGACACATAGATTTTTTTTCAGGTACGTTGCGTTTTGTTAACCGTCCAGAGGCTGGTGGAGAGCTGCCTCCAGGTAGCGCAAGACCCGCCGAAGATCAGTGCAGTTTTCAAGATCCCAACTTTGATTGCTTTGAAACAGGTAAAATGAACAAGGAGTATAACAACTGATGTTGTGTGCTTTTTAATCAACTCATTAAAAATCCCAAAAGTAATTATTTTAAATTTTGATTTTTATGATATGTTAGTCCTAAAATAGTTATATAATTCGATTCCGTTCAATAATTTTATTCAGTAATTTTAAAATCAAAGATTTATTCAACAATTGTAAAATCAAATATTTGTTTATATCAGTGAAGAAATCTTTGATTTAACATATTTTACTCGTCTGCATTTTGGTTTGAATATAATTACTTGATTAATGGAGTTAAAGTTCTAAAACATTATTTTACGCTTTACAATTTATGAACTGAAAATTTCGGTTATAATATTAGTACTTTTCTGTTATACGGGAGCCAGATACCGCCAATGTGACCCAAACGCGAGTCAAGTTCTAAGCGAAGAAAATAACAAAACTAATATCGCCAATCTGAATAAAACGCTTACAAAGTCGCTATGTGCAGTTACGTGAAATCTGTCGTAATTTTTTTTTTTAGTGGTTTTTCAATTTTCTAGACTAACGATTATTTGGTGACTATTTGGCGAATTTTTCGTTGCGCCCATATAACAGATAAGTACCAAAATACCATTATACTACTGTGATTTCCAAAGTGATTATCATGAAGTTTAAGAATATCCGCTACTAATAGAAGCGCTGCAGAATAATATAATAATTTTTAGAATTCTTGTATAATTTTTCTCTGTAATATGATAGGACAGAAAGAAGAGCTTTAAAAACTTTTTGCCATTCCAAACTAAATTCCCATCAGACATCAAAATTAATGTCTTCATATTGAATATAGAGATATACCAAAAGCATAAGTTCATATTTATATGTTATGAGATATGCCTTTATCTCTCTTGCATTCTTGAATAAATATTCGATAAACCAAAATTGAATTATCCAAATTAAATTCGTGAATAATAAAATTTTCCTTGAGATAAAATGAAAAGTCATTAATAATGTTCAAAGTGATCTAAATTATATTACTATGAAATAGAACATAAACTTTATAAAAAATATAGAAAACTTAGAATCAGCAATATACATTCTTTTAAGAAAGTATTATTGGAAAAAGATTCGACATGAGTTCTAGTGTGCCAAATAAAGTGTGCCAAATTTGGTGGTAGTGCCTTAATACTTTGATCCATTGCAATGAAAATTCGATTCATCAAGCAACTAACAGATATTTTTAATTTTGTATATAATAAATAAAGGATGCTTTACCAATATTTCAACCTATAAATGAAAGGCTTACATATTTCAAACAATCAAATTATTAACAATTAGTAATGATGCACGGAACAAGAGGTGAATCATTGACTTGGTATTCGAAATTTGAAAAATTAGATACATAGTCTGCGGCAGTGAAACAGGGGTATTAAAAAAATTACTTTCTTAAAAAAAACTTAATAAACTGAGAAATATTTAAATTTTTTTTGTATGAACTTTTTATTTATATTTAATAAAGTTATCTGGAAGATGTGAACTTTCCCCTGATAGCTTAGGAATGGCATATGACACAATGTAGCTGGAAAATAATATTAATTAAAATTACATATTTTTTGCCTCGAAATCAATAAACTAGAGAGAAGCAGGTTTATTCGAGAATTGTAACTTAATGCTCATCTTCAAGCTATGAATTTCTTGCATATATTTCTTTACAAACATTCTTTAACAAGAAACCAAATCATTTTTCAGGTGACCAAAGAGCCAATCAGCATCCAGCCTTGACATCTTTGCATGTCTTATTTTTAAGGGAGCACAACAGGATAGCCCGAAGACTCAGAGAGGTTAACAGAAACTGGGACGATGAAAGACTGTACCAGGAAACCAGGTGACTACAAATTCTGTTATCAAACTTTCAGAAATTCAACCCTTGATTACTTATTCCATAATATACAATCTGTATTTTCGTTGTAATTTCTTATAAGATGTCACTGTTTAATTTGTTGGTGCATGAGAGAGTAACAAAAAGTTTCTAGATTGCTATAGTGAGACAACCTACGTTAAAACGCTATCATTTTCAAAGTACCTTCCTTGCAACACTATATAATATTCCTTCATACCACTTCAGGAATAGGTAATAGAAATTTGCTTAAGACGTGTAAAGTCCCTTTTATGATTTATATTGAATCCCTGATACAGATTTAAAGAATACTGGACTCGTGATTATTCAGTATTTTTGAAAAGTGATCATGATATGCCCTAGTAGTCATGGCATGCATATTCTTGAAACATTTGTGTCATTTAAAGCATCTTGTTGGACGCATAGAAATATTGCTGCTAATTTATTGCATCATATATAACATCTCAATGGTGAATTTTCCGAAATTACACAATTTCAAAGACCAATTCTTTCTTTGTGAGATATCAATAATGGTGTCTCAAAAGCCCGAACTGCGTAAGAAGTAATCAGTGTACATAGTCTGAATTCTCTTGACACACTGACAAACGAAATCAGGTGATGTCTGGCAGATGATGTTCCCTCGATTGCGATTATGGCTCATCTGTTAGTATATTACAGAAGCTATATCTTTTGAAATTTCCTCGTATGAAACTGGTTATTTAAAGGTGCTATATTCTGAATTAATACAAATTAGTTCTCCAAAATTTGTACTGTTTATTTAAAGCTAGTTCTAATTTAGTAGTTTTATTAAGAGAATATTAATAAAACAAAAATTTATCAAAGAAACTTAAACAAATCTTAATTTTTTTTAGACGAATTGTTGGGGCTCTGATGCAGATGATCACCTACAACGAATTTTTACCTCTGGTCATCGGACCAGAAAGAATGGAATGGTTCGATCTGTCCCTCCGTCGTAATGGATTCACACAGTATGACGAGACAGTACCTGGCACTTTGGTAAACGAGTTTTCGACAGCCGCCTTCCGCTTTGGTCACTCCCTCATCAACAGTTTCTTTCCCGAGATCAGCAGGGGATCTAACTCAGGGGGAAGACTCAGGGACATGTTTCAGTATCCCTTTGGTATATACAGAGGCCAGGTAGATGGAATAGTAAATGGACTTACTCAGTCACCGGCTCAGAAATACGACAGGTAACAATGAATATTATTTATATATGATTCGTATACATGGAAATTATTTATATATTTCTGATTAATAAGATTTTTTTTAAATTTCAGATACATGGTGAGAGATGTCACCAACCATTTATATCAGCCTCGTGGAAATGAGAGCGGTCTCGATTTGGCATCACTAAATATCAATCGCGGCAGAGACCACGGCATTCCAGGATACACGACTTTGGTGGAATTCTGTGGAGGACCGCGGATCAGCACCTGGGGAGAAGTAGACAGACTTTTCCAGAGGGGACTAAGACAAGTCTTCCAAAGAGTTTATGAGTTAGTTAAATTTCATATTTTTAATAATTTTCTTCAATAAAAACTTATCAATATAATTTCTTGCACTTATGCTGTAGCACATTATAATACAATTGTACATACTTTAGCTTTTTAAATCATATAAAAAGTCTTCTAATTATTTTTAGTATTAGCGGGTGACCGAGCTACGCTCGGAGAAAACAAGTATCGAAGCTAATTCGAAGATTTAAATTTTCAATTGTGATTTATCAAAACAATACATGCCATAAGAAAATTTGTGAAACCATTGGTGAAAAGGTAACCGGTTAAAGTGCACCATTGTAAACTATTCTAAACTAAGTTAGAGTTTGGAAAGGGAACTATTCTATACAAAGGTAAAGTAAAGGTAAAGATTGAAGTGTGTTGAAGTTCAATATTTTTGACAAATTTATTTAGAAAAACCAAACATATATACATACATAAGAAACATATTATAAACCTATAACAGCATAAACATAAAACTTTATTAGTTCGCCATATTGGCTATAGATGGCAGCCGTTACCGCTTGAAATTTTAAGTAGCCATTATGGCGAACTAATAAAGTTTGAAAATATCCAATCTGTAACTCCGAACTGCTCGACCGTAGCGCTTCAAAACCGGCGCCAATTGATTCCTCGTGGCCAAAAACCCCAGACCCTCAAGTTTACCGTAGTTTATTGATTCTGGGGCGATTTTCGACTTGGCAACCATTCCTCGTATTATAGTATTAGATTATATTCTTGTAGAAGTCAGACAAAGCAGGATACAAATTTCCTGAATATTGAATCTTCCTTACTTATATTATAAAATCATTGCAAAACATATTTCTTTATACTATCACGATGTTGTGTTGTGTTGTATCATCTATCATCCGTAATGTTGTTTCCCAGCATGGTCAGATCCACCGTAAGAAAAACTTTAATTGTCAATTTTATTGGATACTGATCGGATGCCGAATCAATGACACCCGAGCTTGGTGACAAACATAGCGACAAAATAGAATATACTAGAATTTTTAGGAATTTTATAGATATGACTAATAGCAAGCGAATCAGGCTTGATTCTTTGCTTGATCCTTCTCTGTCCTTATCCAGAAGCTATAAAAATCTGGCAGTGCAAGCAGAAGTCAATCATATAGCTAATAGTGTAGTGAGTTCACGATGATTTAGTTGGATCAGTCCAGCGAAGTCCAAGCATTGGGTATAATCAAAGATTAGCAGATTGAGAATCGGACCATACGCCAAGTCTTGGAGACAAATACTGAAGCAGCTTCGAGCATTGTATCGAATAGGCAGGTGGATGAGTGAAGATACTGTGAAATACAGCAAGGGTTCGGAGAGAATAAATATCTTAGTGAATAACTATGTGGATTTCCTCCTCCTGCTGAGTTCTGTCTGATCACTTTATGCACTGTGATTGTTTTCACTACCGATTACTACTGCGGACCGTCGTTTCTTCTAAATACGTTGCTGTGTATTGCTTGTGTACGTCTCGGCTTTGCTTTGTCGTCTATTTGTGTCTTCGTGTCAATAAACGTCGTTATTTGATATCAAGGACTGCTGACTATTACACCACATACTCACAGGTGTATCCATCGTTTTCATCGGAATCAATTCCCGTAACAATATGTTAATAGTTTTATTAGTGATGCTTTGCTTAATAATATTCCATAAAATTTAAATTTAAATTAAACGAGCATTTTTGCCCCCCCCCCCATTATTGGAAAATCTTTTATTTCCTCTAGTTAAGAATTTTTATATAATGAAACAGTAGTTTAACGACAATTTATTCCATAAATGGGATTGAACCGTAATTTTCACGATGAATGTTTTGTAACACTTCTTTGAAAATTTCAGTTATATTTATCATATTTTTTTAAAACCTACTCAACACATTTTTTTTAAACAGTGACGTCCGAGACATCGATTTATTCTCTGGGGGCTTAGCCGAGAGGCCCAATCAAGGCGCTGTGGTTGGTCCTACTTTCACATGCATCATCGGTATTCAGTTCTACCATCTCAAATATGGAGATAGATTCTTTTTCGAACACGGGGGACAGACAGGATCGTTCACAGCCGGTAAGTATGCAATCTGAACAGCTCAAGAGATTGCAACTTGGAATTTTCTAGTATTAATTAATTGATATTCACAAAGAAATACGTTTCTAAATTTATGTATATTTATTTAAATGTGTTTGTTTAATGTTCTAAAAAATGAAATTTTGAAATTGATTTTTCACTCGCTTAATGATGTGTTAGAATTATGACACTTTCTATGCTTATGTTTTCTCAATTTTCCTGTGCTTTCTCAATTAAAACTTTCAGAAATAAAAGTTAATCGATCTTAAATTTAATTAAAAATTTAAATTTGATTCATATTTTAAATTTTCTGAAATTTTGACTCTACACCAGTACTACTTTCTGACAGTAATTTTTTTTAAAAATGAGGTTAATTCCAAGATTCCTTAACATTTTTATAGAAGATTATAAATTAAAGATAAAAAAACTTAATGTAATTAAAATGAAAAATATTCCACATCTTAAAATTCTTATAAAAGTGTGTTTTAAAAATATTTTTCAGTAATTTTTTTTATAAAAAAGGTGTATTAATAAAAAGTGATGTATATTTATAAGCTGTATTCAGATATAAAAATATCTAAATACATACAAATATGGATACACAAAAAAGAGAAGAGGTAATTGATTGTTTTAATTTTAAATGCACTGCAAAAACAATTTACTTTATAAAACGCAAAAAAAAAAATTGTATTATTTCAGGATAATGATTACCATTATCTATCTTTTGTAAGAAAAGGCACATATTCTCAGAGTATATTTAATTGAAGACAAGTTTTACCTTTTTTTTTGCAGACATTTTTTTTTAGTAGAATCAGTTTTATGCTTTTAAAATAGTAATTTTAACTTTAGATATTTGTAAAGAAATTTTTCAACTCTAAAAATAAAAGATAAAATATTTTTAAAAACATATTTATACTACTACTCTTAAAATAGGAAGTAATATTTATCTATAAAATTATATGAGAGAAGGTGGAATCAAAACGAAATCATAATACCATGGAACAAAAATACCATAAAAAAACTCTTGAGCATATTGGAATTTTAATCAACTTCACTAAAAATTTAGTTGTGACCGGTGGTTGGTGGGTTCTAATTAAGATAAGTCTTCTTGTGTAACAATAATTTATTATTAAAACATATAAGGTTACGTTACACACAGACACAAAACAGAGAGTGGACAAAAACACGTCAACACATAACGATAACAGAGGCTTAACTGACTGTCTCTCTAAGTACTCGCCAGAGGGCGGCGTGTAATGAGTAAATCATAGTGTAGGGGGAAAAAGAGAGTGCTACCTAGTTAGTTTCTCTCCCCCAATGTATTCATTGAGTTTAATTTCCGTATTCTGTTATTTTAACTTATTAATTTTTAATCCTAATTTCCACATTTTTGACGACGTTTTGATTAATGAAAACAAGTTTATAAAAAATTATTTTTGATCTATTCTATTTTTTTACTTGTCGATATGTTTCGTAATATATTATCACAGTTGTTGTAGCATCTTATATAATTTTTTATCCTATTCAGTGATGGCACCTTTCTGAACACAAACAAAATTCAATTAATATATATAGATTATTTGAAAACAAAGTTCCTGAAAACTAAAATGTTATATTATTATTGGCGCAGGAAACGTACAATCTTTCAGAATTTGAAAACTCTAGCAACATTCCATTTCTTCAAACATGTATAAATTAAACGGCATACAACTTACAAGTACAGAGCCTAATTTATTGAAATTTTTTTTATAATTTTAATTTAATAACTACCATTTTCGATCTTTGAAAGAAAATGTAGCACGTTTAAAAATTAGTTTATCTTAAGAAATTCATTAACTGATTTCATTATTTTGATAGGATAATTTTCATTCTTCGAAATGAAAGCAGGTATCTTTTTGTTCCAATTAATTTTAAATATCATTTTAAATTGATAACATCTCACAAAAATAGTAAAGAACGTAGTATGTTTATTTAGAATTGCAGTTCTTTCTAGTTTGATACAAGTGTACTTTTAGTATTAGATATCTGTATTAATAATTTTTTTATGTCGATTCCCATAGCTCAATTGCGTGAAATCAAGAAAATGACTCTCGGAAAGTTGATTTGTCGAAATTCTGGTATAGGCGAAATACAACCCAATGTAATGCTATATCCGAGTAGCAGGTAAGAATTCTGATTGATAAACCATTTGTTAATTTCTTTTAACTTTTAAATACGGTATTCAATAGTTTTTCTAACCTATGTATTATACAGGGTGATCAGTAAATAAGTCCTGATTTCAAAATTAAATATCTCTACAGCAAAAATCGATAGAATTATGCGGTAAACTGTGCGTTTATTAGCAAAACTGTAAAAATGCTTTACAAAAGTTTAGAAAATTTAGTTACGAAAATCATTAGCAGATGGCGCTTTAATCACAATGCCCATAGACGCTTTTAGTGTGACGGCAAAAATGAAAAATGAATCACGATCTGACTACTTAAAACTTCTTTCTGTGGGGAGCATTGAAAGACACTGTCTATAGAAAAACCCTCAACTCTGGATGAGCTTGAATTGTTGATTGGAGTTGCAAGTGATTCCATTTCCGTTCAGACATTACAAGACGTGATGTCAAATTTCATTGTTCGATTAAGCTACCTCATAGTTTCGAAAGGTGAACATTTTGAAAAAATTGTGTTTTGATTACAAAGATCGCATCACATTTTATTCCCTTTTCAGAGAAAGAGTTTTCAGCACAAAGCGACATCTGTTAACGATTTTTGTAATTAAATTTTCTAATTTTTGTACGCTATTTTTACAGTTTTGCTAATTACCGCATAATTCTATCCATCTTTTTTGTAGAGATATTTAATTTGGAAATCAGGGCTTATTCGCTGATCACCCTGTATGATTATATTTTGATATTCATAGAAAATTTATTTAAAGTGACCAGATTAATTTTTGATTGATTGATTAAGAAATTATTTAGATTAGCCAAGACAATTATTGACGAATTTTTTTCATTAATATTAGAATTTATTAAATTATACTCAGCAGATTTCAGATTTGAATTCCTGTAGCCTCTAAAATTGTTGGAACAATCACCTTCATTAAAGAAATGCATGTGAAATTTGTGTTGTTTGGATTATCTAAACATCCTAAATATATTTAAACGCAAATCAATAGAAAAAAAAGAACATTAAAAAAATCATTGACTGTCCAATCCATCCGAAGGCACACGGATAAAATAATATAATGGCAACACCGCTGTTACAGCAACACTGGCGGGAGCTGTGGTTGAATCCTAAGAGCCATCACCGACTATGGTACAACCCTTACCTAGGAAAGTATATCCAGTTATCGATGGGAGGAGCCAGACTTATCCCTCTTTTTTTGTGTACCCACAAGAGTAGCATGAACAAACCACCATACCAGAAGCTTCCATTCTCAGTTACGAGGTGCCCTCTTGGGAAAATAAGAAAATAAAATAAAATAAAGGAGTGATCTTCCCAGAAATTATTCACATACTCTTTAATAATTGAATAATGTAATGTATTATTAACCGTATGCCATTGACAAACAATAATTATAAAAGAATCTATTAAAATACTATTTTTGGCAATAAATAGCTGAGATGCGACTAATACAAGAGTATATAAAAATCGAATTCCTATATTTTAGCCTTTTTTCCGACTGACTAACCCTAAAATTGATACAGAATCATAACTTTAATCCCCAAATCGTATATCAAATTTTATATATTTAATTAAACCATTGCATTTTAAAATTACCGCATTTGCTTGCTTGGGAAAATATTGATAGAGAGACAATCAATCATTTGACTGCTTTAGTTCTACATCTATATTTTAGATGTTGAGTCTGTATACCAAATTTAATCCCTTTAGCTTTCTTCGTTCTGTAGTTGTCTGGTATTCAGACTACCTCTGAAAGGTCTTCATTCAAATTTTGATATAAATTTAAAACTTTGCAGTAGAATCCATGTATTATTTTTCATCTCTCCATTTCAGAGCATTTAGAGTTATAGTGATAACAAACAGATATAATTTCGAAAATTTATTTTCTGAGAAAAGCTGAAAGATGGAAATTTATAAAAATACATCGTATCTCTTCAATACATCTTGTATCATCTCTTTGTATAATTTATGTATGGTAAAGTGCTGGCGTCCTGGCATAGGGGTAGTTCTTCCCCGTGATCTGGGCGTCCCAGTTCGGGCATGTTGTTCTTCTGTGTTCTATCTGTGAGTTGTTTGAATGACTCCCCCACCCTGTAAAAAGGGGTTGTTTAAGAAAATGTGACGCATGAAGTAGCTAAGACGTACTTTTTGTCCTTGTTGGCCCGACTAAAAAAATAACAGACTCTCATTTCGGCTTAAATCACACTACAGTATCTGTCAGTGGGCTTGTAAAGTGTCATAAGTCACAACAACATTGTATGGGGAAATAAAAAGTTGTAAATTTTTTGTATTCGATTATTTGTAAAATAACGTACTGGTTTTTAAAGAATTAAAAAAATATATATAATGAAACTTTGTGATTAGATGAATTGAAGAAATTGCTTTCTAAAATTGGTCTACTAATTTTTTAAATGTAATTAAAACAAAACTTTTTTTTTTAAATTTGACTCTATACACTACAGCGCTGTATACAATATAGTGATATTTTATGCATTCAATAATTTCTTCTTCGGTGTTTTCACTCAAACAGATTTTTTTTAATATGCCTTAGTTTTCGTTTTTAAAACCAAATTTTGATGTATTTTGTGTTTCCTTATTATAATTATAATTATTTTGATTGTACTGGATCAAATTTTAATTTATGACAACTTCTAATTGTTATAGCTATTTTTTCGATTAAAGAACCATAAAATTATCTAATCCGGCCAATACAATTGAAGCATATGTTTGTGGTTCAATTTGACCAACTTTTGTAGCTGTGCAAAATCAATCTTTGAATTTATTTAAAAACTATTTTGGTAAAAACAAATTCAGTGAAACAAATTTTGAGTGCTGTAACAACATACTGCAGCACATACAGTGTCTCACAAAAGTGATGGGACACTTGTGCTTTACAAAAGGAAAATGTAATAAAATAAATAAATAAACACGTACAAATTTTTTGTGGGTGTATTTCATACTTAAATTTTGTAACAATTATTACATAACATACATTTTGTCAAAATATTAAATAAATTTAATAAATTATACAGTTATTTAGAAAGGAGCAAAAAAATGGCTCACATAAGTGATGGGACACTTACTTTTCCATCAAATATTTATCCAAAAATTTTACTTTTTAAAAGGTTTTGATATTTTGTTGAATTTTCTTTTACTTTTAAAACATGATTTTATCTTCTTGGGATGGATTTGACTAATTTTTCTGTGATTTCTGGAGTGATTTTACCCCATTCTTCTTGAAGCACCGATTTTAATTGTTGTTTTGAAGAAATGGTGTGTTTGCGAATTCTTGATTCCAATTCTTGCCAAATATTCTCTATGGGATTTAAGTCAGGAGATTGTGGTGGTGTTTTTATTATTTCAGGACAGTTATACAGCAGCCAGAGTCTAACGTTCAAAGCAGTGTGCTTGGGATCATTGTCCTGGAAGAATTTAAAATCATTATGAAGGTTCAATTTTCGTACTGAAGATTTCAAATTTTGCTTTAAAATGTCGATATACTTGTACTGATCCATTATACTGTCAATAAAAACAAGATTACCGACTCCAGCGGATGACATACACCCCCATACCATAACTCCTTCTCCACCATGTTTTACTGTTGGCACCAAGTTCTCTTTACGAAATTCTTCCCTGGGTTTTCTCCACACCAATATTCTACCGTCAGAACCAAATATATTAAATTTACTCTCATCAGCAAATATAACTTTATTTCAGAATCAGAATTCTTATTTATGTAATATTTTTCGAATGTCAGTCTGAGTTTTCTATTCTTTTCACTTAGGAAGAATTTTTTCCTGGCTACTCTACCGTGATATCCAGCAGATCGAATTACTCTTCTAATAGTCTCAGGATTAACAATTGCTCCATATAATGCTTGTAAATCAGCAGCAACTTTAGGAGCACTCATTCTTGTATTTTTTTTAATAATTCGAACGATAATTCGCTTTAATCCATTAGATAGCTTTGATGGTGGGCCAGGTCTTCTTTTATCCTGAATCATATGATTCTTTTTATATCGTTTAATGATGTTAAAAACTGTTGAATGACTCAAATTATCTATTTCAGCAGTTTCTCTAATAGATTTTACACGTTCAATATGCAAATTAATAATTAATTTTCGAATTTCAGGCGAAGTTTCTTTTCGTTTAGCACTCATGGCTGCACAGAGCTAAAAAACACAAAAATTCCAAAGCAATTTGGAGAGAAATACTGCAGACGATTTTATAAATTATTGCCAATTGCTTTTGAGTAAAAATAAAACCCCCCAAAATATTTTTATTGCTTATTTCAGACGATTTTTGTTGCATATCTAATGGTGTCCCATCACTTTTGTGAGCTAATTTTTGCTCCGTTCTAAACAATTATATTTTTATTAAATTAATATTTTAATATTTTGACAAAATGTATGTTATGTAATAATTGTTACAAAATTTAAGTATGAAATACACCCACAAAAAATTTGTACGTGTTTATTTATTTATTTTATTACATTTTCCTTTTGTAAAGCACAAGTGTCCCATCACTTTTGTGAGACACTGTATTTAAAAATGGTCTAATGCCTAATCTTTTGTTCACGTATTTAATTGATGATATTTAAGTATAAATACCTGTTCACTACTTTTAATCTAATCTGTATTAAAATGATTCCACAAATAGTATTTATATAATGGAATTTAGGCTGGCTATTTTACAACCTAAATTATTTAATAAAATTGAAATAATAGTAAAGATTCAATCTAGGTGATGATTCAAATACGGCAATTCTCTGCTACATTTAATTACTATCAAATAACAAATGAGTCAGGTACGCGATTTTATTTTAATAATTCAAGTCACAGAGAAGGAGACTTTACTACTTACTTTACTTTTTAACTCTTTCTCTGTGATTCAAGTCAAGGATTCCTGTAAACATGCAAACGATAATTTAAAAAAAATAATGCAAATTTTTCTTGTAAATATTAGTTTAATTAAAAATGCATCTAATAACTTTTGTGAAAACGCAAACGATAATTTTAAAAAATCGTATGCGAATTCTTCTGTTAATTATTAGATTAATTAAAAATTCAAGGAATGACTTCTGTAAAAACGTCAACGATAATTTTTTAAAAACATATGTGAATTCTTCTGTTAATTATTAATTTAATTAAAAATTCTTTTCTTAATTAATTATTAAAATTTTGAGCTTTATTTTTAATCATAAAATCAAATTTATTTTGTTGAATATCAAATTTTTATAAATTAAAATAATCTGATATCACAGAATTTTGGAATTTTAAATGGTTTATTTATTTATTTTGTTGATATTAAATGTTGAAATAAAAAATTATATTTAACTCTTTTATTTTTATATCTTGATTTTTTCTCTTGTAATGAAATTTAATAAGCATAAGTATCTCTTGTGCATTGAAAAATAAACATATTAATTGTGTGTATGCTTTTACTACTATGAATATCCTTACGATTAACGTTTCTTTTTACAGGTAAATTATATTTTAGCGATAATTATCAATGGCGTCAAATATGCTCATATTGTATGCGTCAAAATTAATTTTGAATTTGTCAGTTGTAGAATTTTGTTTAATTTTGAAATTCTTCAGGTGCAGAAAAAATACTATCGCAATACATAAAAATATTTATATATGTGAGAGAACATACGCTAATATATATGCCATGTGATTGTGATATAAAAAGAATGAACTCTATTGTATTGTATTTAAAGCCTTTTCCATATCAGAAAAAAGGAAAAAAATTATTTACGTATTTTTCTCAAGAGAATTCTTATGATAGAAAGAGAAAAATGTACTTTTTATCATTAATACTAATATATTATTTTACATGAGCTAATTTTGTAAATGGCAAAATTCACGATGTATGATATTTATATAGTGATGAAAGTTACTTTTACTTTTATGATGACTGATTATTGCTGGATTTTTTTATAGAAACCCAATGACAAGATGTGATGAATTACCTGAAATGGATTTCAATGCATGGAGGCAATCATGTAAGTGTAAATAAATTAGTATCCTTTTCTTATATCTGACATTTTGTGAAATCATCTTAACAAGGATTTGTAGTAAAATTGCAAATTTAATCGATTAACACGAATTGGAAAATTGCATTATAATTTTTTTTTTAGTACAGAGAAACTGGGTCAGTTCAGTTAAAGTTCTGATTAAGTTAAGACTTTCAAATTACATTGAAAGAAAAGTTATTCTTTTTTTTTTTCATTCTATTTCAAGTTTATTCACCATAATATTTTATATAATATTTTCAAGCATCTTTTGAGAATAATTTTTGATAATAATTTTTATTCTTTATGTGCTGAAATTGTAATTCAAATTTCATTTGCCTGTGCTATTGCCGTTTTTTAATTATCATGAGTACATGCAGACAAAATTACAAAGTAGGAGTCCATTGATAGATTTAGTTTCGAATTCAATGAAGATCTATATTATAGATATTTAACACATCCACAAAAATGTGTAAATCTTGCTTCTTACGTCCTTAGAACTACGTCAATATACTAAATTTCATTTGTTCAGGTCAAAGCGTTTTTAAATTATAGTAGAAAATATAGTTTCAAAAATGTGTTTTTCGGTCTTAGGAAGGTTTGAAGCATCAAAATTTGTTAAAATTTGGAATTTGACCAATTTTTTAATGGTTGTAATACGATCTCTGCTGTATTTCGTATACGAAAAAGTAAAAAAAGCCTGAGCTGTATTGTGGCCCTTGCGGAATTGGACTAGCATCAGATTCAGTACAAATGTCTTAAACTCGTACCCTCTGGTACGTCAAGAAAGAATAATCCCTTCTCTCCATTATTTACTCGGCTTAGAATCGTTTCAAAGACTCGACATTGATTTGGAAGTAATCGTAGTATAATCTCATTGACCCTCGCTACTGAAATTGCGGTATCGTAGTTTAGCTCCTTCCTAACGTCATTTGATAATTTCCCTCTTCGCTGCAATGGGGGTAGGCGGCAATCAGCGAGACATTCTCCAGATATGGAAATCATTTTATCCTCAATCTCTGTTAATGATTAAGTCACTGTGAGTGTCATCCACACTATTCTCGATATCATCTAATAAAGCGTCTTTGTATTTATCCCACAACGGGAGGTTAGAAGTCCGCAAGTTCTCACTAAAATCGCAAATAGGTCTAGCTACTTTCATAGCCCGAATTTTATTACTCCTCTTCGAAAGATTAGATTTGTGTTTTTTGAGCATTTCGAAAAATATAAAATAATATAAAAAATAATACTAGCCTAAAAAGCGATGTACCTAAAACTATGAGCATATACGAAAAATACATCACTAACATAAATACAATTTAATAACAAAACACACAACTAACCCAAAAACAATTTATTTTCATTTTATATTCGAAATAAAACAACAACAACAACAACAAAAAACCAAATCAAGTCCATGTTTCTTTAGAATCAAGTCAAGTCTAATTTATTTGTCGATCGTGATTGAGATAACTACAGCAGTATAATGCACATAATTTTGAAATATTTAATTAAAATGAAAACGCATTTGTCAACAATCAGAACACACTGCGAATGCGTGAATTTTCAACGCCAGTTGGCGTAATGCACATGTCTGACTTTCTTACGCCAGTTGGGGTAACGCAATGCAGATAAGAAATTTTTTATTTCCTTTATTCTGCTTTCTTTTAATTTAAAAGTACATCAAAATAAATCAGAAAAATCGATTAATTGACAATGTTTAATTTTAAGTGCATCAAACACTAAAAAAATAAACAGAATCATTTGAAATAATCGGTCGAAACCATGTTAAGACTAACCGAATTGTCGAAAGGAAAAAAACTGAAGTCATCCTTGACGGGATTTGGACTCAGATTTTTGGCGGGAAAGTTAGTTTTTAATTAATAAAACAATAACCACCCAATTAACAGGAATAAATAGCAGCCTATGTCCTATTACAGATTAAAATCTATCTCTCAGCTAAATTTCATCCAATTTCTCTCAACTGTTTTGGTGTAATTGACTAACAAACATCCATCTATACAAACTTTCACATTTAAATTAGTAGTATAGATATTTAATTGCAATTATTCATATAAGAAATAATAAAAATATGTTTTTTTTCCTTTCAGAATTGTAACCAGTTGCATTTACTGAAAATGATGCTCAAGAAATCGTGATAAAACGGATATCTTCCATTTTTTTTATTTTTCAGCAAGTGAAATTTTCCTGCAACATCTGAGGTCACTGCAGTTGATTTCATTACACGATTACTGTTCATTCATATAATTCCTGTTTCGAACATGATTGTTGTGGATAATGCACTGTTTATTAATTGTTTTTATTTCTTAAAACGTCATAAATCATGAAGATATATAGAACTTTTAATCTGCTTCATCAATGTGTATTTGTGATTGTGGAAAGATTTTTATGCATGCTAATCCTGCATGTTCATTAAAGATTTAAAAATTATTTTGTGTTTTGATTGAATTTGCAACAAAAATAATTAAATAATATAAGCCTGAAAAATTTATAAAAACGAATGAAAGAAATTTATTCGATTTTTCCCCATTCAGATTTAAACATTAGAAAACATTGCTTTAAAAATATTATGGAAATTTGTATTCCATTAATCTTTTTAGAAATTTCACATTATTTTTATTAATAATGCAGTCGGCGTTTAAATATACTATAATTTAATGAGAAATTATTGAAAAGTGTACAAAATAATATTTTGTTCGCTTATTAAAGTTCCACACAACAAAAAACATTATTTTTAACAACGATTTCCATACAAACTTGAATGAAAATAAATCATTTACATTTTATAAATCTAAAAAATGTTTAAGAGACTATGGACGAAGAAATGCTCTTAAGCATTTAAAAGAACTTATTGGAATCAGTTAAGTAATTTTTTGCTAACTAATTCTATAAAAAATTACATTCAGCAAGTTAACAGGGATTAGTCACATGCATGCAAAGGAACCGAGCACACCGACAGAATATAACTCCGGTAAAACTCGCCTTCTGGTGTGGAGGTTACCAAAATGTTCGACACGTCGCCAAAGGCAGACAAAGTTCATCCTATTTGACGACTCATTACAGTTCTAGCACTACATATTAGAATTTGAGACTTATCTCTAGACCTTTTCACAAATCTCTTTAAAATCACAACAAATAAATTTTGCATTTCCGCTGATGTACGTGATACAAAAATAATACTTCAGTGAATGAATGCGATCAGAATTTAGGCACCACATCACTCCTCTACCGAGTGTGGTACCGAACGATAAAAAGTCTATAAAGGTAAGTATATTCTGGTTGAATGCGGAAAATGGCTTTGTGCAATCTTAATTTTCTTGATGACTCTTGGAGCATTTTGGTTTAGTAGCCGAAGACATGAGCGCTAATCAGGTTTCGATTTAAATCCAGTGGAAGGAGTTTTTTGCTGATGCTCGGTTGGGCTTGTATTTGCTTGAAAGTCCCTGTTGGCCTGATAATTTGCTGCGTCTCCAGTATCAGAATTATCCAAAAAGCAGGGTTTTACTTTATCAATTGACACGTTGACTTCTTTTTCCTTCATTTTGATGGTGAAATTCGTGTCGGCTCTGTTTAGCATTGCACATGGTCCTTGGTAAGGTGGTTGAAGACTATGAGGAACGCTGTCGGTTCGTAGAAAGACGTGTGAACAAGTTTTCAAGTCTCGAAAAATAAATGGCTTTTGCTTTGAATAGTTTGTTAAAGGGGCAGGGATTAGTTTATTTGTTCTTTTAGCGTTCTGATAAACTCAGACTGAGGCTCGCATCTTGTATTTTCAAGGAAGTCACATAGTAGTCTGATGCTTTCCGCATAAAGTAGTTCAGCTGACGTAAAGATGAAATCCTTATGCCAAGTTGAACGTAGTCCTAGGAGAATGATCGGAAGTGATCGAGTTCAGCTGGGATTTGCATGACATTTAATGGCAGACTTGAGTGTTCGATGTAGCCGTTGGTTTGTGGATGGTACGTTGTTATTTGATTCCTCTTAAATCCAATGAATTTTGATAATTCAAGAAATTGCTGGGATTCGAATTGCGTTCCTTGATTGGTTGTAATGATCATAGGTGATCTAAAGCGTGTAATCCAATTTTTAATCAGCGTGTCAGCAAATGTATCGGCTCTGATGTCCGAAATCGGAATAGCCTCAGTCCAACGGAAGTATATATCGATGATGGTTAAGCAGTAACGGAAACCTTCTGATGATGGAAATGGTCCAATGATATCTAAGTTTATTTCACTGAATCGTTGGCTGACGGACGGTTTTATATTGTTGATATGGACTGAGGACATGTCTAGAAATTTTCGATTTTTGGCATTGTAGACAGCATCTTCCAATATTTGTCATATTTTTTAAATGATTGCCAAACGAATTTTGATGTCAGAGGTTTGATTGTAGATTTTATTCCCGGATGTGAGGAACTATGAACACTGTTAAATACTGATTTTCTGGTGGTATATATGGTAGCGGTGAATTTCGAGAAGTTTCACAGTAAATAAAAGATTTTGTTCCGAAAACTGGTAACTGTATCTTCAAAAAAGAATTTGGAGAAGAAAGAATTTCTTTCAATTCTGTATCTGTCTCTTAAGATTTGGATATGGCTTCATAATAAATTTGGGTAGGAACATGAATTTATCCATTCTTGACAGGGCATCAGTGATTACATTGTCTTTACCAGAAATATGTTTGATATTTGCAGTGAATTGCCTGATATATTCAAGATGCCTTTGTTTTCCAGATGATGCTTTTTCTAACTTTTGGCGAAATACAAAAGTGAGTGGCTTGTGATCCGTGAAAAGTGTGAATTCAGGACCTTCCAATAAATGACGAATTGAGTTTTATTGAAGAGTATGCTGCCAAGAATTCTCTATCATATGTTGCGTAATTTTGTTGAGCTGGAGTTAAGCGAAAGGGGAAAGAATCCTAATGGTTGCCATTGTTCATTAACATATTGCTGAACTAAGCTTTGTCTGAGTCATCTACAATCAAGTAAAATTTTGCTGTTGGTGAAGGGTTTGCCAGAATAGTTTTGAACTAAAATTTTATGAATTATATGTAAAAGCACTGTTATTTATAAATTCTATAAACATAAAAGTTAATATTAGTCCTTAGCACTCCGATGCCTCCTCTTCTCAGGCACCATTCAAGTCAATATACCATTTTGTCGTTTTATTCAATTATTTTCTTAAATTTTGGCTGGTAAAAATACTTAAAGAGTGGTGAAAATATATAGATTAATTTTCCAAGAAAATTAAAAAAAAAAATTCATGCATATTAATTTTTTGGAGCAATAAACAATTCCTCTTATTCGGCAAATATTTATGCATCGAATTATTTTTCGGAGAGCTAATGATTAACCCAATTTGATCTAAAGTTTGCAAGTTAAGAAAAATAAAGAACAAGAAACAAGTTCTTTATTTTTGCAACAAGAAGTTGCAAAAATAAAGAACAAATTATTAAAATAATAAACTTCACTAAACGAATATAAAATTCACAGATCAACAATTTTTCTCATGCACAACAATTTTTTTGTGTTCCATCAGAAAAAATTGAGCAACTAAATTCATTATCAATTTTTCATTTTTTTAAAGATTAGATTTCGTCAGCATGGAAAACAAAAACTTCCATGACGTTATTTAATTTCTTAACATTCTAAGGCCCAGAATTGTTCTACTCTTATTTACTGTAACACTCTTGATTGGTTTGGTTATATTGTCCCAAGACACCGACTAATTTTTGACCGGGCCAGACGATGAGGACGATATATGATCTGACACTGTCTCTTCAAACTGTCCTCCCAGTGGAAGGACATTTGGCACCTATGAATTGAATCTACTCAAGATCCAAGACTTTTGTGAAATCAAGTCTCGAACTTGGAGCTCTCAGATCCCTGATGGATATACTTACTCATGAAGTGTTTTGCATCATTGTTAATCGTTTCTTCTAAACTGCAGACTCGTATTTCAATAAACTTGTACTTATCATATATTATTTGTAAATTTTTTAAATAGTTTTTGACTTTCTACTTTTTAAAATTGGTGACATAATTTATGATTGTCCGTTTGGGCCTTTTTTTTAAATAATATGTACCTCTCATGGAATAATCTCTTTTAAATATCTATACATAGAATAAATTGAAGTATCCTGAAAATGTCTGTATGTTGGAACCACAAAAACTCGAGAAATATTTAACGGATATTGGAGATACTTACACCATTTTGTAGAGCATTTACTAGGAAAAGTTTTAGTACATTAAACTCATATCAAACTAGTAAAGGGAGTTTTATAATTGCGATTTTAATTATTTCTCGCATGTGCAAAAATTGCGCAAGTGCAAATAGAGAGAGCTGTTGTATGCAAATGCGATACATTTCTTTGTATACGTCTAATTTTAAACAGTGATTCAAGTTTCATTATGAGCAAAAGAAGGAAATTCAAACTTGGTCAGAACATATTAAAGGTCAAAAAGCTTCGTTTGTTGCACGTTAACGAAAATGAAGAGGAACGAAGCGCTCGGTTAGCAAAAATCAGGGATGAACAGCAATATCTGTGCTTTCAGATTACCAGCCTTGCTCGAAAATCCCAAACGGCTCAAGTGCAAATGGCAAGAGTTGTGGTGTGTATATGCGATACATTTTTTTGCATACGTCTGTCTGATTTTAAACAGCGATTTAAATCTCATTAGGCCCAAAAGAAGGAAATCCAACCTTGGCCGGAACATATTAAATGCCAAAAATCTTCATCTGGGTATGACGGGAGTTTAACTCCCAATTTGGCGTTATGTTCAAAATTCGCCAACTATGGTTTTGAGCCATATTTTTCCGAATCCAGTCATAGTCCATTATAGGGGTGCCAGATTAGAGAAAACGCCATGTGTTTGTGTGTGGGGGGAGAGTTAAACTACGGTTCACCATTCAAATTATACATTGATAAATAAATGTAGAACAGTAGGTACAATGAGTTATTTTTATATTTTAAAACTTTAATACAGCTTTTCTACTGTATATTTTTAATGGGTTGTTTTGTCAACGGACGCATTATTTTTATCTTTTTATCAGTCTAAATATTTCTGAATGTGCACTATAAAAATAGTTTTGTATCTATTTTTGATAATTTGTTTGATGCTGCATAAAATGCACTTGTGATATCGGATGAAGGCTAGACATAAATTTAAACCACATTTTTCTTTTTGAATGCTATGCCACGGGCAACTCCGTGCGGATACTTCTACAGCGATAAATAATTTCAATTCATCTATAAAATTTACATAATATTCATTAGGTAAAGCATTTTTTAACCAAATAATACAGGTATACTAATTTTCATGCTGCTTGAAGTTATGTTAGAACTTGTTCACTTAACAAATTTTAATTGTTAAATAATAATTTATCAAATTTTATTTGATAAATTGGCTCAAAAGTGACCTACTCTATCGTAAAATGCCAAGTTTTACAACATTTGCAGATATAAATTGTTTTTATTGCCCCCAAATCAAATTTTGCCTTAAAATCTAGAGACCTGAATTTGGATATTAAAAGAAATCAATATCCGTTTGTTCTCAGGTCTTGAGATCACTCCGAAACTTTCCCGCATACCCTCTAATAAAGGTCCTTATTTCATTCTAACAAATAAAATGATGAACCTTGAATGACTTGCCTGATATTGATGAAGCGCAGTTACGAAATATAGATATTTAGTGTGAATCTAGTATTTTTTATGAATCTATCGCTATTATACATCTTTTTGCCATCTTTTTCCCGACCAATTGACATAAAATTAGAATTGCAAAGGTAACATACCTAATTTCATTCATTTAAATTTTTTCATTTATGAGTTATTGCGTTTTCATGCGTAGGAAAGTAAAACAGATATACAATCACCATTTTCCAGATTTGGATCAAAATTTGATAATTGTTTCGATTATAGAATGGTTAAGCAAATATTATCAACCTGTCTGTTTGATTTTGCTGCAAAATTAACTTCAGTTCCTCTTGATTTCTATGTTCTCTTCTGTGATAATTCAGGATATATCAAACGATATATCTATGGAAAGTGGCAGGAAGTTTGGGAAGCGCAGGTTGATAACAAACAACATACTATTTAACCAAAAATAAATATGTGGTAAGTTTTACCGAACCGGCGCGCGGATGTAAAATTAATTCGTCTACGTATTGGACACACAAGATATTGACATAGACATAATTGTTTGGTGAACGGACCTCTCATTGTACGAACTGTGGAGTGATCGATTCTATAGCACATACTCTTACTCAATGTCCAAATTTTACTTCAGATCGTTTAATTCATTTTCATTCGCCTATTTTAAATTTACAAGACCTAGTAGGCGTGAAACCTCAAACAAAACTTTTTGAATTTTTAAAAGCCATTGGTATTTTTCATAGCATTTAACATTCGAAGTTAATTTTTATTCTTGTGCCAAATCGTTTTAAATCATAGATCTTCTCAACTTTTGACATTTTTACTATACATCCTTCTTACATTTATACATTTTATAATGAAATTATTTAAAAATCCTTGTGGATGGCGCAGTTTGTCCTAAATTTGACCTTGTGCCAATAAAACACACCATATCTACCTACCTCGAGTTTTGTAGTTATCAGTTTCCCTTGCACCCAAACACCAGACAGAAAATCTACCTGCAAATGGATGTCGGTTAAAATTTAAGGTAAATCTAGAAAACTGGTTGCAATTCTGTGTATTAAATTTAAGCTGTTTGGATTAAAGCCTTTTTGAATTATAATGTTCATAGACAGGCAGGTGTAATTCCAAAAATGTGTTTTTCGGGCTCAGGAAGGTATGAAAAGCTCAGAGTCATCAGAATCGCGAATTCTGGTTTTTTTTTGAAGATTACAATATTTTTCTATACGAACTATACAAGAAATTAGAAGGTAAGAAGCTAATTTTAATACGTATCCCTTGCAGTCTGTAGGTTGCC
>JAPMOQ010026410.1:434817-474763 GCA_026543055.1 Argiope trifasciata | reverse complement strand
AGATAAGAACTCATAATTTCAAATTTGATAATATAGATAAGAACTCACATTTTCAAATTTAATTATATAGATACGAATTCAACAGGCATCCATATAATATTTTCTATTCTGGAAGTTTTCAATTAACAAAAACACTTCAAGTGAAATTAAATATTTTCTTTCTGGGACAAACAATTTGAAAATCTACTTCTTTTGTTGACAAAAGAATCATTTTTTGATTGAGGAAGCAGCAATAATCTTCAAAACAATCTTTCTGATATCCTTTTTTTTCCCTAAAAAATGTAATTTGGGCAATAGAACCTCTCTTTGATCGACAAAGAAGCAATAATCTTCAAAGTGATCGTTCTGAAATGCAAAAAGAATTCTTTTTTTCTTCTGTGAAATATAATTTGGACAAAAGAATCTCTGTTCGAGAAAGAATTAATAATCTTCAAAGCAATCGTTTTGAAATGGTAAAAATCTTTCCTTTTTTGAGAAATGTAATTTATACAAATGAATTTCTTTTTAATCGAGAAAGAAGCAATAATCTTCAAAACGATCTGAAGTGTTAAAAATACATTCTTTATTCCAAAGTTTCATCATTAATGGCGAACATTTATTAATGTGTGGCATATTATTTTTAGAAATTCGTTGGTTAATCCCTTTTTGTACTAGTTTACTACTAGTATACTGAGCGGTTACCAAGGTATTCAGTTAATTTTGATTTTTTTAAACTAAGGAAACTTTTGTTTGGATGTAATTTCGCTTTTTAAATTCAGGACATATCCCCAAATACTGTTTCACAAAGGATTGTAAAACTCTCCGCGCGTTTGCGCATGTGTTAGGATGGGTTTAATTCGACAAAATAGGAGAGAAGAAAGGGGATGTTTACATAAGAGTGAAATAAACTCAGATTGCTTACGTGTTATGAGACATAAACATTACAGATAATGAATAATACAGAAGGAAAGAGGTACTGATGCACAGTAAAATATTTCCGTGCAATTTTTATTTAATGTAAGGGGCATAAACATTAAATTATAAAAATTAAAAAAAACTACGGTTCTTAAAATTTGGTACTCATTTTTATTCAAAATAATAACGATCCTTTTAAACTTAAAATGCTTCTTTTTAATATGTTATTAATTTTTTTTTTGGGAAATATTTTAAGATTAATAACAATAGATGATCAAGAGTTTAATCTACTTAAAACATTTTAATTTCATTAAACCCATTTATGCCTAAGATTAAAAAAAATGGAATTTTTACTTGAAATTTCTATATTTTAGGTAAAAAAATGTAATAAAAATAACTTTTATGTGAGGGGTGTTCCAAAAATAGAACAATAGGCATAAATGGGCTAAGGAATTGCTGTAAATATAGAACGTCTTAATTTTTTTAAATACATGATATTTTATGTATTTTAAATAGAATAAAAGTAAATAATTATCCGTTTGCTGCTTGTCTCAGTATTTGATGATATTGTATAAAATTTTCTTTGCACCACTACTGAAAGCTTTTTTACCACTTGAACTAGGCAATATCAATACGAAATTTTGAGTTAAAATAAAATGCAATCAGAAATGGCACAACACTCACATACCCGGGAAAAAACAAGAATTAAAAAGTATCTAATAAAGAAAATCCAAGGTCAGAGGTGATTGCCGGATATGCGCTCCCCCTTACTTTCCGCGTCTCCCCCCTTAATGAGATTGAATCACAGAAAAGTGGTCGTCTCAGAATACGTTGTCGAACAGTAATGTTTTTGCAATGGGCAATTGATTTTTTTACTTTGCAATTAATATCGCGCTTAACAAACAGCAAATGAAGTAAATTAGAATGCTCTGTGCAAATTTAATCTAAAATAAGATTCTTTATAAATACGAGAATGTTTAGTAGAAAAAAGATTTTATATAAAAAAAAAACTATACAATTTATTTTATTTTATAAGGTTTTCCGTAAGAAAATTCTATGAAAAATTAGAATTTAAGAAAATAGACTCCAAAGATATAAAAGATATGTAAATTAAAATATAAAAATCAGTGCAACTTCTAAAAAAAAATTAAGAATATATATCAGAAATCAAAGTTTATCAAAAAATCGACCTTTAAACATAGTCGCCTTCCTTAAGATACTTTCTTTGGAATTACTTTATAAATTAATGTTTCTTACCTTCTCCGAAATAGGATATTTACTTATTTCGTAGTTAATACGACTTTTAATTTGCAGGTGCAGTAATTTCAATTCCATTTACTTTCATATATTCAGCCTTACCAAATAACAGAAATAAATTTGAAACAATCAATTTCATAATAATATTGAAGACAATATTTCGGTTTAGAGAATTATGGTTATTAAAGGCAGCTAGTATGAAGTAAACAAATTACGTCTTTGGAAACGTTTGAAACTGAAGTAATATCAATGAAACAAGCACCTGCAAGAAGAATACCTTTTAAGTATGTTAATCACGTCGTTAACCTTGGCTTAAATTCATAGACACCTATGAATAAAATATATCTGTTGAATTAATAGTGGGAGAGAATATAAAGATGTGCAAATAGAAACCATTTTCATGTCGAAGATTGTACTTCGTTTCTTTTCTAGGTTGACTAAGAAACAGAATTTCATTTCAGTATTATTTCATTTCTTCGTTGATTTGAAGACATGACATCAATATGGTAAGTTTTAATTTTTTTTTACATTTTGATGCAATTATCAATTTAAACAACATAATAAAATATCTCTTTTTACTTTCACGTGTGCATAATATAAAGAAAGCATAATAATCATCAAAAATTCCGAACTCGAGATTTCAACGAATTGTGTGCTAGAAAAACCAATTTTCGAAAAATATCCGTCTATCTGTCTGTATCAAAGATAACTTAAAAACATTTTCAATCAGATGGCTGAAATTCTATATATGGTCTTTACACAAAATTTTCAGATTTCTATCAGATTTTGAGTAATGTTCAGAGAATGTCCATCTGTATGGTTTATTCAAATATAAGCCAACCCGGTACTCACAAAGCGAGGGAAGTTAGGCGACCTCACCAAGGGGTAGCGCGTCTTCTCCATGATCTGGATGTCCCGGCTTCGAGTCCTGGTTCGGACGTGCTTGTTTTCTACCCTATGTTCTATCTGTGAGATACGTGAAAGGGTTCCCCTGCAAAAAAGTGTTTATGCAAGTGATTGTTTTTATCATCTTCATATGATCTAGAAGTTAGACTTCTGTCTTCAGGTGCACGGGACTTTGTCCTCAGAAACTACTGCGCTTTTTATTTAAATTATTAACAGTTTGTCAGCGGGCTTGTAAAGTGCCAAGAGAAACTACAACAACAGAAAGCAAGCTAGATAAAATTCGGTACACATATTTAAGATCTGACGTGAAGGTACCAATCAAATTTTGAGTCAAATCTAAATATGGTCTGTCCTTTCAGAAACTCAACAATTCAAAAACGCAATGACTGAAATGTATCATTTTAGATATGGGATTTTATGAGTTACATGTTATTTTGAGTCAAATTTTTGTTTCAATCGATTTAGAAAAACGTTTTTAATACATAAATTCGACTTTTGAGTACTGTTAATGCATGCCAGGGATTAATCGTCAAACAACTTACCAAGGTTGATATGATAGATTCAAATTTGTGTTAAAAATTAGTATTAGTAAAAATTTAGTAAATTAGTAAAAATTTATTAGAGTTTATGCGAGAAAGTTTTGGGGAGATCACTCCTCCTGGTTTTATCGCTTGAGTGTAATTTTGACTTATAAAATATATAAGAATGATTAATAATGCTATTACCAGAAAGGAATTTCAATTCAAAATTTTTTTATATAGGTGCGACTTGTACATACGTATTAAAACTGAAATAGCTGAACAGTTATTTTGAGTCCCAGATTTTCATTTTCCATGTCCAAATTATACAAAGAGAAAATATTTTAAATAATTTCTAAGAAGCCACACCTCCTTCTATTCCCAAATTTCTCATTTTGTCTATTTATTTGTTTCTCTGTGTACTCGATAGCTCAAAAATTCAATGAGCTAGACATTTGGTATTTGACTTTTATATAAGTATACTAGATTTCCATCAATTTTTGGACGAAATTCATTCGCAAGAAGTCAGTATATCTAGCTAGGTATTTGGGTACAAATACCTAGCTAAATAGTATTTTGGTACACGATTATTGCAAAATCGGAAGAACTAGGCAGATAACATTTGACGCACAACTTTAAAATTTGAAGTGTAGAGTCTTATCAAATTTACAGCCAAACTCGTCAAGGGATTGATGGTCTATTGGGCAGTACATTCACATGCATGTAATAGTAATAACTCAAAAAACACTAACACTCTTTAAGCATTTTGTGTACAAATCTGTATCTAGTTTGGAGAAAAATCTATGAAAGAACTTACCGTCCATTGGTTCACAATTACCAGAAACGTAACTGTTTAAATAAATTAAATTTGACATATTATTTTATGGCTAAAACTGTAAGTTTTGAATCAAAGTTTGATCTCAATCAATATTAAAGATGCATCCAAAACGAATATATGGTCGTCTTTACTATAATTCAAAATACTTGAGTGCGAGATTTCAAAAAAAGAAATGAATACCTTTTTGTTTGACCCCCATTACTCAATATACAAAATTTTTATGTGCAGGAGAAGAGAACAAACCCATTTTTAACTTTCTTGTGTGCGAAGTACAGAGAATGTATTGTAATTGTCAAAAAATTCGAATTTGAGATTTCAACGTATTGTTTTGTTTTAAATAACAAGCGGGTGACCGAGCTCCGCTCGGAAAAAACAGGTATCGAAGCTAACTCGAAGATTTAAATTTTCAATTGTGATTTATCAAAACAATACATGCCATAAGAAAATTTGTGAAACCATTGGTGAAAAGATAACCGGTTAAAGGGCACCATTGTAAACTATTCTAAACAAAGTTAGAGTTTGGAAAGGGAACTATTCTATACAAAGGTAAAGTAAAGGTAAAGATTGAAGTGTTGAAGTTCAATATTTTTGACAAATTTATTTAGAAAAACCAAACATATATGCATACATAAGAAACATATTATAAACCTATAACAGCATAAACATAAAACTTTATTAGTTCGCCATATTGGCTATAGATGTCAGCACGTTACCGCTTGAAAATTTAATAGCCATTATGGCGAACTGATAAAGTTTGAAAATATCCTATCTGTAACTCCGAACTGCTCGACCGCAGCGCTTCAAAACCGGCGCCAATCGATTCCTCGTGGCCAAAAACCCCAGACCCCCAAGTTTACCGGAGTTTATTAATTCTGGGCCGATTTTCGACTTGGCAACCATTCCTCGTATTATAGTATTAGATTTTGAATACGAAAAACACATTTTTGGAAAATGTCTCTTTGTTTTCCTGTCATAAAGGTAAATCAAAAAATGCTTTGAGCTAGACGGATGAAATTTAATAAACAGGTTTAAACCCAAATTTGGAAAATTTTATCAAATACCGTTCAGATTCAGTTTGTTTATCTGGCTGTTCGAATATAACTATACGCGGAAGAGGGCTAAATGATTTTTGTTGTTTCTTATGGCACTTGCCATTGGACAAACCCGCTGTTATGAAGATAACGATTTAAGCCGATAGGGTACGTCTCTTGTTTTAATAGTGCCAACTAGGGCTAAGAGTACGACTTTGCCAATCAAGTATCCCTCATTCATTTCCACAACCCCTTTTTACAGAGGAGAAAATTCACACTTCTCACATATAGAACAGCGAAAGAGCAACCATGATTGAACCGGGACTTGAAACTAGAATGCCCAGATAACGAGCTACCTTTATTCCAAGATGCCGATGACTAAATGGATAAACTTCAGTACATTTAATTTCTTTAGTATTCTGATGATGGTTAGGTATACGCTGAAAGTGGCATTACACCAGTAAAAAGTTCATCTATACTTATAATAAAGCTCAATGTGTGTGTGTTGGCGCTCTACAGACCAGACCGTTGGACCTACAGCTACCAAATTTGGTACATGTATACCTTGGAGGTCACGAATGTGCACCTCAGAGCCCTTTTTTTCGAATTTTTAATTAGAATTTGAATTAATTAAAATTTAAGCGAAATTTCGACGACTTTCCGCTATAACTTCCGAAAATATTATCGCACAAACATGATTTTTACATCAATTTAAAGATTAAAAAATTAGCCTTCTAATGGCATCTTTGTTTTAATGTATAACTTAAGCTTCTATTTTTAACGAATTTTTAAAGAAATATTTTAACCATGTTTTACAACAATATATTTCGGACAAAACAATAAAATTTAATCTGCACGAGCACGTCAAGGGGGAAAAACTAGGTTTTATCAGCATGTTGCCATCCTATTGACGGAAGTTCAAACTAAAAAAAACAACTATCATAACAAATTAAATCTAAAGAAATGCAACTTTTAGCACGTGACTGGATAAAATAAAAGAAATATGAACTGTTGAAATCATACTGACAGAAGTTCAAATTAAAAAATAAATTAACTATGACTGCAAATTAAATAGAAAAAAAATGTAACATTCACCATGTGATTGGATGAAATTAAATAAATATTAAATGTTATGTTTTCTAAAAAAGAAATACAATACAAAGGTTTCTATGATCGTTTGCAACATCTATATAATTAATTTAGTAAATCAGTGTTACGTGACTTTCGAAGTTTAAATACATCTGGCAGAGAAATTATAAAGAGAGCAAGGCACATAAGTATTTAATTGAAAATCTTAGACCCCATTACTCTTAGCGAACCAGTTGGTCGCCAAAGGCGTCTAGTAATTAAAATAAAAGATTTTTAGTATAGAAGCCTAAAAAATTTTGAACGGAATCCAATAAGAGATTGATCATCTGTTTGTCTGTACTTTCAGAAATGCATAAACATGATAACTCAAAAACGCAGTGACTTCAATATATCAAATTTGTTATGTGTTTTTGTGAATACAAATACAGTTTTGTCTCAAATTTTTGCTTCAGCCGGTAAAGGAAAACGCGTCTAAAGCACTTATTAGATACTGTTAACCAAATATCATGGATTAATGTCTAAACACTAGCCAAATATCAAACGAAAAATTCAATGAAAATGCTAAATTCAAGACAAAGGTTAATATTTCGGAACTATTATAAGCCAAGACCATACATGGCTTTCACTAGGATAACATCTTCATAAGAAATTATGCGAGAATGCTTTAAAAAGACCACTCTCTCTGATTTTTACAGTATGGTGTTTCTTATGCATATACAACCGTGACAAAAATTTTAAAAATTAATTTACTGAGTCGTTGTTTTTTTTGGGGGGGAGGGTATTGAAGAAGAAAGCTTATAGATCAATATACAACTTTTATACAGCAGCATGCAAGCAGAAAAATATTACAGTCATGTAAAATTTTGACCTAAAGTCTTTGATAAGCCACCTTGTACAAGATCTTTCAGAAAAAAAATTATAATTGTATTATTCCAATTATCAGTGAACGTGAAAATTAAAAATATAAACACATTTTATGGGCTTCATTGGGAGAGGCTTTTTATTTTTTCAATTTTGAGAGAACAGTTTTTTTTTTTTAAATCCTTTCGTAGGCATTTGATTTGCTGGACTTTTCAAAAACACGTTAAATTCTCAAAATTAGAATGCAAATAACAAAAACCGCATTTCGTTCGTCTACTTATTTTCTCCTAAACGAAGTATAGAAAACTTTGTAATCATTTGAAAAAATCATAAATATTTTGTCAAATCGGTCTGTATGAGTCTAAAAAGCACACTTTTGACATTTATTCTCTTTGTATGAGATGATAACTTAAAAACTATTTGAGTTAAACAGATGAAATTTGATAGATGAATTCTAACAAATTTGGAACAAAATGAATTCAAAAGAAGTCTGGTTGGCTTCTCAAATAAACTGAACTCAGTATCTACATATGAAATTTTAAGGACCAGGTAGACAAAAATGCGAGTACAGACATAGCACCTAAAATATAGATTATCGAATATTGTGTCAAATATGTCAAAAGTTTGACTGTATGTTGGTTTGTACTTTCGCATGTTTGTAAACGCAATAATACAATTGATTTAACTGAAGTTTGTTAAGTGCTTTTATGATTACAGCAGTAGTTAAGTAATAGGATGTAAACATAATAACTCAAACGCAGCTGTTGCAGTTGAAGTTCGGTATGTGCTTTTGTGATTACAACAGTTGTTAAGTTAGATAACTGCATGTAAACGCAATAACTCATAAACCTAAATAAGTTAAATAATTGAAGTTCAGTATGTGCTTTTGTGATTACGACATTAGTTAATTTAAGTGACAACATGCAGACCAGTGATGGGGAAACTACGGCCCGCGGAAAGGTTTAATCCGGCCCGTTTAAGAGTGCCGTCGAGAGAATGTTTGACCGCATTCTTACTTCGTAATGTGACGACCCGCATAAAAATTACCTGTGGGGATATTCAAAACACAATAGTATTCTGGACAAATCCATCCGACCCAAACAGCTCACTCCTCTTCGCTCGGAACTTCCAGATACTCTCGCATTTTCGATTCATTGTTCTGTTTTTCCGAAAGAACCGCAAAACTCCAATTTCCGAACAATCCTTGCAGGTAGGTATAAATACAAGTGAGGCCGCCCGAAGATCAGTTAGTTAGCTACTTAGTCAGTCATCTGCAACGACCCGCTGTGACTCGAGTAATTGTTTGTGTAATCCCCGAAACTCCCACTGCCTCAACAAACACCCGCGCAAGAGCATTAGTTAGCAACGAAGATAATTCGGCTCATCTTATATATGCGAACAAATCTTTTCAGCAATGAAGCTTAGGAAAACTTCTTTAAGAAACAGAGTTACAGATAAGCATCTTTCATCAGTTTTAAGAATTTCTGCTTCGCAAATGGAACCGGACTATGATGAAATTTTGATAAAACAATCTCAATTTCATTTTTCTCATGCACCATCAACCAGTAATGACACCAGAAAATAAAGTGATAATACTTCACATCAAGAACTACACTAAATTCATTTTATATTTTGTGCTTATAATTTTCTTACCTTTTGCTTTTTTACTATTAAAATAATAAGTGTATGTAATGATATATGTATATGTTTATAGAACACATAAACTTTTTAACGATTAAGCATTATTCTAGAGCCCGCTACGATCGTCTGGTTATTACAAATGGCCTGTCTTAAAAAAAGTTTCCCCACCACTGATGTAGACGAATAACTGATATATGCAAATGACCCAAATAACTTAAATTCCGTTTGTGCTTTTGCGATTAAAACCGTAGTTAGGTGTCAAATTTTGATTTCAATCGATCAGAAAAAGACGGCTAACATAATATTCTTACAGCAGATTCAGTAAAAACGCTTGATTCATGCCAGAGTTCTATACTTCATAACTATAGTTAGCCAATACTATACCAACTATTCGTTGTCTATATCTAAATCCAAAATTGTACTCAAGAGAAAAACGGTTTAGATCTTTATTGGAAAATATAAGAGAAAAGTTCGAAAAGATCACTCTCATTGTCTAAGTTGTAGTATTCACATACATTCGGAGAGAAGTATATTCAAATCCACAAGAATAATTCCAACAAGAAATTTAAACTAAACAAGAGCAATATGACGTATATGGCGTTTGGGAAAAGGCGGATATTTTTTATGGAATACCAAAATTTGGAAGAATAAATATATGTCAGAAAAAAATTTATTAATTATTGTATTCAATTACGCACAGTTTTTACGTGTATTTATAGAGATAAAATAAACATAGCTATGACATCACAAACAGTACTTTATACTTCTTTATGTACTGTATTGTACTGTACAGTGCTATTAAAATAGCTATGACGTTACATACGGCTGCATTAATATCAAACAATACCTAACATTCTCTCTCTCTCTGTGTGTGCATATATATACACATTCGGAGAAAAGAATATTAAAAATCATGTACACTATTTCAATAAAAAATTTTAACTGAAGAGAACTATAATAACTCATAAGAAGATTTATGGAAGATTTTTTTATGGAATGTCAAAATTTGGAAAAATAAATACATGTATGGAAAAAAATGAATTTATTATTGATTGTATTTAATTACATACAGTTAATATATATGTAATTAAATATAATCAATAATAAATTCATTTTACTAGCACAAAGATAAAATATGTATGGTTATGACATTAAATACAGTATATTAATTTTTAATGTAACTTTGACATAATATAAGTTGTATTAATATCAAACAGTACTTAACATTCTCTATATCTACTTTATATATATATTTATTCTAAAGAATATTTGCCTATATTTAATTATTTCTCGACATAACTTTTTATTATATATTTGTAGAATTTATATATAAGATTTATTTATAGATATTTTTAAATACTTTAAACTAACTTTTTTTTGTATTTAGTTTTATGTTCACTTTCTGGTTCGATAGAATTTAGAAATATTTTAAACTTTCAAATTCTGGATTATATGTTTCATTGCTAAATTAATCAATTGATTGGTCAATTTTAATAAAATTTTAATTTCACATCAGAAGCTCAACCTGGTGGAGATTTTGTGATAAATTGAATTTAAGATTTCAAAATTATTTCGAGGAGAAAAATTCAAAATATAATATGGTTTATTTTTAAAGTCGAAGTAAAGAAAGTGTAAAAAAAGCTCACAATTTTATTTTTAAGATTGTAATAAAGATGTATTGATAGAAACTAAGGCATACAAAGCTTCTGAAGTCTTCAAAAGCTGGTTACTTTTCATAATATTGCCAAAATATCTTCCTTCTTTTTATATTTAAGTATTTTTCTCAATCTATTAAACTTTGCATAGCTATCATCTAAATAATTTCAAAACGTGAAAAGAAAACAATCTTAAAAATTTAATTTTTTATATGTGCATTAACTCAATTTATAACATGGAATTATTGATTAAAAATGTATTATTGAGAACTGACTAAAATTTTTAAAAAATTGGAACACACTAATAAAAATGTCGTTTCCAAATCTAGATTTATGACTTTTTCAGGCTCGGCATTTTTATTGTCTTGATTAAACTGGACTTTCTGAAAGGGCTTTCTGTAAAGGGTTTTGATCCTGGTAGTGGCGTGAACTTTTATGGAAAAGTCCAGAAAAAGAGTGAGTAAGAAAACTATGTTTATATTTTACTCAATAGTAACATGGTAACTTAAAACGCATAGTAGAATTTTATTTCTTGTAAACAATGTATATAAAGAGAAAATACTTCAAATTCCACTACTAGGTCCATAAAGTCACCGGGTTTGCTTATAATGGTTGCATAGTGTGAAAACAATCCCAATCAGAAGGCCTTAGTAGAAAACCACGACAAAGTTTATTGAACACGAAGACACTAACACAAAGACGACGAATACACATACAATTATATGCAGCTGAGACGAACTCGGAAACAAACACAGTATCACACTAGGACAGATAGTAGTGACTTGGTAGTAATAAGAACCACAAAATACAAAGCGACCAGACAAAATTCAGTAGAAGAGGGAATCTTAGGAACTTCGCCCTACAGTCTCTACAAACGACTAAAATTATCCACTGTCTCCCGGCTTTAGCTGTATCCTACTGCCGACTCACTACTACACGACTGGTTACTCCTCAAGGGACCCGATGCTGCTCCCACAATAAACACAAGGACTCGGCACACAGTTCAGTTCGGCAATGTCTTGAATTCCCACAACGTTGGACTATTCCGCCAATAATTTTAGCATTTATGAATATTCTAGAATGGTACCAGTTTCATAATGAAAAGAGCTTTTAAATATGACTTAAACGGTTTTTTTTTTCTTTTATACGCAGGTTTTTTGACTCCTGTGAAAGATTTTATTATCAGCATACAACCTCGAGATTGCTCAAAGTTAGTATAAGTTTTTATTTATTTTTAATTTTCTGAAAACTATAAGAATTAGGATTTTAGGAAAAGTTTTATAATATATAATGTATGTGATGGCTTCTAAATTCTTTTTGCATTTTCATCAAATTCATATGATGTAGTTTATCCTCAACAGAGCTCCAAAGAACTCCACGTGTATTGAAGATTTTTTGGCCAACGATCCAAATTTACTGTGCCAAGCTCTGGAGCCTGTCCTCTGTGACCCTTTTTACCCTTATAGACATTTCGACGGGAAGTGCAACCACCTAAGCGCTGGGAGATTTGGCATGTCACGAAATTGCTACTTGAGATTCATAGCACCTGTATTCGATGGTAATGTATACATATTCATTTAATAATAATATATCGTTCTCTAATATTTATATAAAGTTGAGCCTTTTCTAATAAATTTCTAGCAGCGTGAAGATGTTTGAAAACCTATTTTTCGTTTTGTTCCCTTTGTTGCTTCCCAAATTTGATATTCATCAACGCCACGTATCTTCCCCTTTTCCCACTTGCCTCCAAATCCGATCCTCATATACAGTTCTTGTATCAATGCCACGTACCATCATCCCCTTTTTCTACTTGCTTCCAAAATCTGATACTCATCTACAGTTCTTGTGTCAACGTCACTTACCTTCCCCTTTTCCTACTTGCCTCCAAAATTTGATCCTCATCTACAGTTCTTGTGTCAATGTCACTTACCTTCCCCTTTTCCTACTTGCCTCCAAAATTTGATACTCATCTATAGTTCTAGTGTCAAGGTCACGAACATTCCTTTTTCTCATTTACCTCAAAAATTTGATCCTCATCTACAGTTCTTGTGTCAACGTCACTTACCTTACCCTTTTCCTACTTGCCTCCAAAACTTGATACTCATCTACAGCTCTAGTGTCAAGGCCATGTACATTCAAGGTCATGTACTTTCTGTATTCAGAAATATGTAAAGGCGATAATTAAGAAGCGCTATGACTTAAATATATCAAATTTGGTATGGTATTTTACAAATAAAATGTATTTTTGTATCAATTGGACGGTAGAAACGTATTTCAAACACAAATCGATTTTCGTAATATTAAGTTCATGCCAGAGATTTATCAACAAAAAGCTAGTCAAAAATGACTCGATAGATTGAGTAAAAATGCTTAATTCGTGGCAATGGCCTATGACACGAAAGCGGTCATTGATATAGTTCTTTATTAGAGAGTATACGAGGAAGTTTTGGGAAAAACATTCACGCTGATCTTTTGTACAGGTCATATATAACAAGAAAAACAAAAATGTCGTCATAAAAAAAGATAGGTAACGGCTGTTACTTTCAAACGATATTTTAAGTATCAGTTTTAAACGAACAGCTAATAAAATTTAAGTAAAGTAATATAGAGATTAAAATTGTTAGAAGATATGTTTGGAGGCTGGAATTTGAAATTTCCACTGATAGAAATCATACAATAAGGAATATATTCCGAAATAGCATTTCGTGATAAAGTTGTTTTCGAAAGTTTACAAAAAAATTTCTATCGTTCAGAATTTTAAAATAATTTCATCACTATAAGTAATGCATGATACAATGGATTGCAATTTTATGGAATCCAGACTTAAAATTACACAGTGGTAGGGTCCGACTTAACCTAATTGGGGCCCGGAACAAACACTTCTTTGAAGCCTCCCTTCTGCTTCACTACTTTAGTAATAAAGGATCATGCGTAACACTTGTCTATGGTATTTTTCAATTTTTGGTCCCTATAATGAGGGGGGAGGCAACTGCCCAGTATGCCCCAGAGTAAAGTTCCTGCTCAACATCTAAAGCGTTTCCCTATGCTATTTCAGATGGCTGGCGCCGCTTTTAATCATGGACCTAAATGGTCATTTCTAGATCTAAATTATCTCGTTACTCTTTCCTCTCACAAATGTTGATTCTATTAAAAGAAGAATAGGAGGCAATTATATTCTAGATTAATATATTAGTTGTATATTTACAATAGGAATTTACTAAAAACATTCTTCTAAACCGAAGTCCGTTTGTTCATGGCAATTACCACCTTCCCTGTCCGTCCCTCGTCCTTATCTGACCCCAATGGTCAATCCTCTCTGTTGGGGTGACCTTCGACCTGGGGATGTAAGATTTGGCGAAATATCGCTCTGTAGAATAGGGGAGCCTAGTCAAACCCTGCTCATTAGAGTAGTGACATTCAAGGGGTAAGGTCAAGGGTCATAGCTGCGAAGGACTAATTTAGAATTGCGTAGAAATACAAAATTTAAAGACAATAATCACCAGTTGGTATGCCATCACCAAATACTAACGATAACGTAGCAATATGATATAAATTTTAGCCATATGTAGAAACCAAATAATGGTCCCATATCTTAGGGAACTAGTGCCTCTGCTGTGTTGATAGAAAAGTTCGAAATAAATGAATTGTTACTTGAATGACACCGATATGATTGACACATATTTGTGTTAGTAGTGAAAACAATTTTTTATTTTCAGTAGTAATTTTATAGGAATATCTTCCATCATCACCGAAGTATAAAATAAATAAAATATGTTTATATATCCTTTCAGGTTATGGGGATGTACGAAAGTCTGCTTCAGGCGGCTCCTTGCCTGAGCCTAGATTCATCTCTTTGAATATATTCCAAAATAACAGCACACTGTCCCCAAGAGTGACTTTCTTATTTGTGCTGTTTGGGCAAGTGATAGCGCACGACCTGGCTCGTGCCGTCAGGCCTTTCAGTGAGTACTCGTCAGAAATGTGAATGATATACTGATTTATTTCTATTCTAATTTTTCACACCATCTATTATTTGTCCTAACTGTTTTTGCTTTCTCGCTTGTCTAGTAATCGTCAAGAAATTCGAACTCGAGATTTTAACGAATTTCTAAGCTTTGTCCTTCCTAAGTTAAAGAAATTAAAATCCGAATGCTTTGTACACATGTGGCAGAGATAAAGCAGAGACTCTTTGAGCTAGATCTATAAAATTTGGTTTACGATCTTTATACCGAATTGGAAAATTTCTATAAAATTTATAATAAAATCTGTGAAGAGGGAGTCAAGCTGTTCGAACATACACTAACACGATAATTACAATTCTGATAGATAAAATTCAATACACAGATTTAACATTTTTAATGTAGACAGACGCAATTTCGAGCCAAATCCAACTGCAGATTGATTCTGTCTGCACTTTAAGGGACATGTAAGCAAGATAATTAAAAAACGCAGTGATTTTAATATTTGAAATTTGGTATGCGATTTTGTAGTTACAAGTGTCGTTCTGTGTGAATTTTTTTTGGTCTTAATCGGTTGAGTAAAACGTATCTAAAACATAAATTCGAATTTTGTATACTACTATCGCATGTCAAGGATTATCACCAAATAACTCGCCAAGGATAACACCGTGGTAGTAAGCTCAGAAGCTACATAACATCTACGGGACACGAGCAATTGCTTTTGTCTAATGGCTATGCTCCTAATCAAAAGGTCCTGATTTCTATTCCAAGCCGATCCCACCAACTAAAACACGAAAATTTCTTTAAAAAGACTAAATTCAAGCCAAAAAAATATATCGTAACTATTGTAAGCTACTGCCACATAAGGCATTCTATGGCATGACAAGTAAGGCATTCTATGGTATGACTATAAACACCGTGCGGGAACTGCCAATAATTTAAGCATACTATTATTTTAGTTTAGCTTAATATTATTTTATTTATAGCATAATATTATTTTATTATAAGATTAATATTTGATAACAAAAACGAAATATATAATAATTCTTTTTGCTAAAAGTGAAATAACATCTGTTAACAATGTTTTGATTTGTCAGAAACAAAATGCTGCGATCCCGAGAATTCAAATAATCCAGAATGCATGCCAATAAAAGTCAGCCCGAAAGATCCATTTTATTCAAAATACAACAAGACCTGCATAGAGTTCCATCGCTCGGAAGAATGCAAGTACTGTGTACAAGGTGAACTTTTTCCAATTATTTATAAGAAAGTGTGAAAAGATTTTGAAATTTATGGAAATATTTAATTCAACATCTCTTGGTAATCGTTGGTTACAACGTTGCCAACGGCGACCGTTGCAACGGTGACCAAAACGGCAAGAAATAAATTCACCAATTCGTTGATTTCAGTCGTCAAACTATTTTCCCAACAGATTCCAAAACCTTCCTCGTTTTTGCGCATGCGTGAGGATGGGTTTGATTCGCTGAAATAGAGGTGAGAGGAAAGTTGAAAGGAAGAGATGTTTACATTTAAAAATAAACTCGGAAAACTCACGAGTTGAATTAATCTATACTTATAATAAAGTTCAATGTGTGAGTGTGTGTTTGTGCTCTACAGGTCAGACCATTGGACCTACAGCTACCAAATTTGTTATATGTATACCTTGGAGGACGGGAATGTGCATCTCGGAGCTCTTTTTCCGAATTTTTAATTAGAATCTGAATTAATTAAAATTTAAGCGAAATTTCGACTTTTTTCCGCTATAACTTCCGAAAATATTATCGGGCAAACATGATTTTTACATCAATTTAAAGGTAAAAAAATTAGCTTTCTAATGGTATCAGTGTTTTAATGTATAATTTAAGCCTCTATTTTTAACAAATTTTTAAAGAAATATTTTAACCATGTTTTTTTTGAGCACGTGATTGGATAAAAGAAAAGAAAACAATGACGGAAGTTTAAATAAAAAAAAAACTACCATCGTAAATCAAGTCTAAAGAAATGCGACTTTTAGCACGTGACAGGATAAAATGAAAGAAACATAAAATGTGATATTTTCTAAAAAAAAAATAAATGCAAGGCAATGGATTCTATAATCATTTGCAACATCTAAATGATTTATTCAATTTTTTTTTTCTTTTTCCTTTTCCTTTAAAAACATATTTAATATTTTGGCAACATCACGAAAAAAAAACATTTTTAATTTCAGGCCAATCAATGCCCGGAATTACTTCAAGGATAATGAATATGTGACTCAATTGAAAATTTTAGCACGCATTACTCATGGCGAACCAGCTGGTCGCCAAAGGCGGCTAGTATAAAATAATCAAAAACACGAGCTCAAATACACGTGAAAAATATTTGAACGAAAAAGTATCAAACAAGGTGGAAATCAAGCTAAAAAAAAATAACGAAGAATTTAGGCAATATGTTCATACGTTGAAAGCCTCATCCTTTAGTGAGATAGAATCGTCGGAAAGTAGTCGTCTTAGGAAACTGAACCAAACAGTATGCAGCATGTGATTTGATACATTTAAATACAATTTTATAATTTGGCGAAATTTTTTCTTGGCGCATTTTGGCCACTTTTAAAACTGAATTGTACTAATATCTTTTATCTCAATTACTGAGAATTATTCTTAATTTTTGTATCATTTTGTTTGATACTTCTTGTACAGTTTTCAGTTATTTTGAATTCTAATAAATCTATCCTTTCAATTTTCAAAAGATCTAAAAGGTTTAAGATGATTTTTTATGCCTATCTTTCCTATTTTAAATATTTTGTACCAAACGGAAAGAAAATATTTTGGTGTACTCCTACTTGAATATTTTCAAACTGTACTGTAAAATCTTCATTAGTTTCAATTATTTGAATTTAAAATAATATTAATGAAACGTAAAACCAATTAAAAGCACAAAAGCGTAAGTTAACACAAACTAGAAAAGAGCAAAGATATGTTTATTAATAAAATAACACGAATATAAATTTATATAATTCCACTTCAGAAACTAAAAGTAAGAATATAGCAGTAGTGGAATAGAAATCTAATTAGAAGCAAGCAAGGGAAACTTTATTTTTGTGATAACACAAGCGAAGTGCATAAATGAACAAAAATTATAACATTAACATTATTAAATGACTTTTTTTACTTATGAATGTAGCAATACGAAATAAACTTCCAATTGTTTTTAATCCAAAACTAGCCGAATGAAATTAAGCCAAAGCTTTTCATCAATCGAGTTTTAACGCTTATAACAAATTTTGGTTCTATGCTTAGAATAAACGAATTTCATCACTGTTCAAAAAGTAAAAATAGACCAGGTTTCTAGAATTCCCCAGTGATATTATTATGATTAATCGTTAAATAGATTTCAATTTTAAGTACGACGTACCTTTTTTCCTTGTGCTTGATACACAAAGGAATCCAAAAATGAAGATAGTATATATCATTCAAAATGAATACCAAGAACAGAAGTTAGGCCTACAGAAAATGGCGCGTAATAATTTCTTGGATAGGAGGAATACGCTAACAAAGAATTTATTTAAATTTCGATTAATTTTTTAATTTGATATTTAACACTCATCTTTCTTAATAAATCAATTGAAATTAATCAATATATTACAGTACGCAATTATTTAAGAAAGTTTTTCAGGGATATCTATTTCATCCATGTATTTTTCTCATATTTAATTCTTTAAAAATATGTTAAATTATATTAAAATAATACTAGAGCGAATTGATACATACATATTTGCCCTGATATGAAATACATATCTTAGATGTAAGTTAGCAAATCAAAGTTCTAATCAAATTTTAAGGATAAAATAAAAATGAGAAAATCAGCCTAAAATATTATCACACATTAATGTTTTGGATTAAAATATTCTAATAACTTTAAAATTTTTAACCTTTTACAAGTCTTATTCCTTTTTAAATAGTTTGCAACTTTTAAAGCCATTTTTACATAATTAAGAAAGTTTTACTGTAAAATAACCCCAGTTAAAAAGGGGAAAAAAATGTGTAACTAATGAAAACATTTCAACTAAGCATTCATGCTCTTTCACTTTGCATTCTGTTCTTGCAGCCATCTATTGAGTACTATAGGAATTATGTTTTTCATTGCATCCGGATATAAAGCATTAATTTTCCGTAACCATATTTAATGACTCGCATTTAGCGAGGGCGTTTCTAACTCTATAGTATTTAGAATAGTATATAATAATGGTTAAATATGAGAATAGGGATTTATTTATATGTATTCCAGCAACTAGAGCTCAGACAAATGGAGCAACTGCCGCTATGGATGCATCGTGGTTGTACGGTGAGAATGAAGAAAAGGCGAAGGAATTAAGAGCCTTCAATGGAAAAGGCAAATCTTTATTTCATGTATTTATTATTATTACATAAATAAACTTCTCAAAACCTAACTTCCTTTTTTATAAGTAAATAGTAAAAATAATTCAAAGAGAAAAATTATAAATTAGTTCTAAATTATCTAATGTATTCGACGTCGACAGAGTAGACAATACTTAAATGTTTGATATCTTTAGTTTAAAAATTATTTTTCTGTATAATATTACGATCTGTTGATCCATAAAATTGTACTTCCTTTTTTAAATCAGTAAATAGTAAAAATAATTCATAGGAAAAAAATATGAGATTTATTATAAATTGACGAATATATTCGACATAGACAGAAGTAACAAATTCTTTAATGTCTAAAATCTTTAATTTAAAAATATTTTTAGGGAGCAATGTTATGACCCTCAAAACCATGCATCCTATTTTTTTTAATCAGTAAATAATAAAAATAATTCATAGAAAAAAACGAGCAACAAAAACCAGCAAATAAATTGGCTAATATATATTCGACGACGACATGAATAAAAACACTTTAATCTCTAATATATTTAGTTTAAAAAAATTTTGTACAGTAATAAAGTCTTCAAAATCTTCTCATCACCTGCAGCTTTTTTTTTTTCAAACTTAAATTAGCAAAATAATAATAATAATAATTTATTAATGATGCACCAGAAAAGGATATCAAAACTTATTTACAAAAAAATTTGATGCGTTGTTAAGGGTTAAAGTTAAATATTAAAAATAAAAAGAGATTAACAAAATTAATAAAAAATTTATGATATTTATAAAACTCCACGTGATATTTGCCATCTAAGAATTATTCTTAAAATATATCGACAAGCGAAATTCCTTATAACGAAAAGAATAAAATTAAAAACAAACTGAAGTAAAAATATTGGACCGAATATAGAAGGCGAGTTACTGTTAAACAATTTGCAAAAAAATTTCAAAGGGTGCCTTGAAAGACTAATTATTTCGGATATTAAGGAAACTAAACTATTTAAATATTAATCTTAACTATTAATTCGAAATCTCTATTAAAATCTCCCTTATGCTTCATAGTACTCGCGAATAAAATTTGACAAATTCCTGTTGGGAAGTTTGAATTTAGTGTATTGATTAAGATCTTATTAAATTCTTATCTTTCAATCACTGAATCATATTTGAAGTAATACCAGAAAGTATACAATCTAGGATGCATCAGATATGATACAGAATAAAATATTTCTCTATAATAATTCCTCCTTTTAGGTGAATTGAAATACGACCCGAATGGATATCTTCCGATTGTAGGAGTGGACAAAGAAGACGAATTTTGTTATGAAGTACAGGAATCAAAATGCATTTTAAATGGTAAGCTATAAAATATTTATAGACAAACGAAATCTATTGGAAGTTTTAGCAATATAAATGTTCATGTATATTATTAGCATATTTTCTCCTCGAGATGAATTCTTTTCAGGAGTTTGTGTTTCTTATTACGATATGAGGACATGACGTTGCTTTGATTTGAGGAATTTGAAGCCTCAAAATACGTAGGCAAGAAATTAGCGATTTATCGCTTTTCAGTCATCTATTTTTCGGTTTTATGGTTATTAGAAAATAATGCAGAATGTTGTCATATTTGTAGGTTTATCGCCAACTAAAATTACAGCTGGATTTCCAAATTATTAATTATCACAATTCTTATGAATTGGCTTTTAATTAATTTGTCATTAACCGTTTAAACAGGTTTGAAAAAATCACGAGTCTACCAGATTACGTACCAGCGACATTTAGAAAAACGATGCGTTATTTTCATCTTAAAATCTGTCGAGCTCCAAAAATTTTATTTGCCAACCAGAAAGATTGAAAATGAAAGTTTAAAAAATTTATATATAGATATACAGAGAGGGAGGGGGAGAGAGGGTAGAAGCCAGTAGGGAAGTCTCGTGATTGAGTCAAACTGGTTTAAACTGGTTAACGACTTAAATCAATTAAGACAAATAATGACTTGAAAATAATTACGTTCTCACATGATAACTTGGATTTTGCGATCATAGATTTCATTTCTAAATTGTCATTTATTTCTTTTCTTCATTTCACATGAATTTCATTAAAAAAATTGAGTCACTTCATAAGTTTACTTCTTAATGATTAAGCTTGGTGTTTAGGCCTTATCACACGGCGAAATATCTTCGGCACTTTCCGTCAGCATAAAATGACGTCATCGTGACCTCACTTCAAAGTTTCACATGATTGGTTGAATTTCGCTTGCGAGCAATATTTTCATCACTATCGTCGGCATTTTCTAGCTGGTTAGAACAAGTTGTCGATTATGAAAACTTGCTTGACCGGTTCTGAGGGTAGAAATGGAAAATAGCTGACGGAAAGTGCAGATGATATTTCGTCGTGTGATAAAGCCTTTACATGCTAATGCCTTTACATGCTAATTACATGTAGGTTTAACATTTGACGTTTTACATGAAAAAGCTAAAGGAATGATGTCACAACGCAGAAGAAGACAAGGGTTATTGACCTGCTCTGTGATCTTTAGTATGTAACAATGTTATAATCTGTTAATTATTTATTTATTTATTTGAACAGATCAAGCACGATTTAGCCTATTAGAAATTTCTTATATTCAATGTGTTAGTAAAGTCATAGGATGTCTTTTTAGGGCTTCTTTTATTATTTACTTATTTCTTCATTTTGCCGATTCACACTTTAGATTCCGTTGTAAAAACTCTGTTATTATTCTTCATTAAAAAGACGGGCGTAGTCGGCTCCAAAAAACATTCTTTGCTAATTAGACATATAATTTATATAATGTTTTGGATAAGATATTTGAAGCATTTTCAAGTTTTTTTTACTCGGTCTCACCAAATATGATTGATAATTATTAGTAATTCACCGAGTGTCAACTCTGATTTTTTTTCTCTTGTATCCCATAATTTGACTATTTGTGTATACTATAAACCTGGAAACTTTATTTTAACATATCACAGACAATAACTGAAAATGTGCCAGCAATCATTCGGGTTTTTGCTTATATTAAAAATATATCGCAATACGTTGTTTTCCATTGATATCAACAGGAGATCCACGAGTGAACATGCATGCCTCTTTAACGAGCTCTATGACTGTGTGGCTGAGAGAGCATAACAGAGTGGCCAGAATACTAAAAATACTGAATCCAAACTGGAAGGAGGAAAAACTGTTTCAGGAAGCCAGGTTAGAATCTTAATTTGAAAGCTTATATTATTCAGTTACTTAAGGTTTTATCCAATTTGTAAGAGTACGGGCAACAGACATTATATCTCAATAAAAATACATATCACTGAACATTTTACACACAAAAATTAACCGAATACTACAAATTTCAAAAACCACCAGAAGAGATCTCCCCAAACCGTTCTCCCATTACTTTCTTATAAAAATGTTACCCTAGAGAACACCTTTCAAGGCAATGGGGTTTAATAGTTTTGAAATACACCGAGTTCTGGTGTGAATTTAGCACTTACTAAATCTATCGTAGCGATTTTTGGCAAATAAATTACGTTTTATTAAATCCAGGAATGTGGTTAAAACTATCCGAAAATCGAATTAAGATTTTAGGCATGTCGATTTAAGCTCAATCGGCTGAAATAAAACTTTTTAGCAAAATTACGCACCAAATTTGATATACTTAAATCTTTGCATTTTTGAGCTACCACGTTTCTGAAAGAATCGATCGACTGACAAACAATTCTTTGTTAGGTTTTGCACAAAATTTTATAGGTTCTTTCACTATATATGTTAAAAACGAGCAACGAATTGTATCTAGTTCTCTTCGTTTCGTAGCTATCGCGTTAACGTATATTCGAACAACTAGATAAACAGACTTTCTCTGAATAGATTGTGCTGGAAATTTGGTACAAATCTACACATTTGGCATAAAGACGATATATCAAATTTTATCAACCTAACCCAAAGCAATTTTGAATTATCTTTGTCACAGACACACTGTTTATGAGATTTAATTATTTTTAATTAATTATTTTAATTGTATCTTTTTTATTCTTGTATACTTATTCATATGTATAAATGAATACTGAACATAGATGGCGCAGTATGCTCCAACTCTAAAGTATGCTTGGAATGGGAGGGGAGAGCTCTTGAGATTTTTTAGTAAACAACCATATCCGGTGTTGAAACTAGTGCAGGCAGGTACCCGCTCGCTCTCCGTTAGCGACAAAAAGTATTATTTGTTCGCTCATTGTTAGTGACACTTTCTTTATTTCAATATATATTATGTGTTTCCTTGTATATCTGCGATCGTCGTCCATGTTTTGTATATATATATATATTTGTGTGTGTGTGTGTGTGTGAAAAAAACAAGAAAAAGTAAAGAAGAATTTTTCCGTGGATTAAATACACACCCAGCGCTACATTTAAACACACACAGATGAACATTTACCAAAAATTTGTTTTACGAACTCTGAGAGATCTGAATTACAAGTGTAAGTCACAGGCAAACTAAAATGGAAACAAAAGATTTCAAATATGAAATGCTGAAATGATATTTAATAAATTAAAATGATAATTAATAAAAAATGATGGCTTTAAAATGATATTTAATAAAACATCATTGGTGCAAACAGTTGAGAACTAAAGAACTCTGTCGAGATTTTGTTTGTACAGAGAATATATTGGAAATAATGCATCAAGATTTTTTCTTGAATGAAAGCAATGTTGTGAAGGTAACAAACAGTAATGACAAATCTAGGTGCAATCAACACTCATAAGAAACAAAAGTTGCTGAAAATTGAATCATAAAATATTTTCTAAAATGTTTGCCAAAATTCAGATAATATAGTAAATTTAAATAGTATCATTGAAATGGGATTTTCCCCCTATTTTAATTAGTTCCGTATATTACAGAGTACGACAAAAAAAAAAACTCAAACAAAGTTATTACATCCAAGAATAGAAGTTAACTTTTTTTTTAAATTCGTGTTCCCTTCATTTTGTCCATAAATTATTTTATAACGTATCTTTTAGTTTACATATTGCTTTTTTTAAAATGTAAAAAAAAGATCTGCTCTCTTAAGAGTTATTTAATAAAGGAAAACGACAGTGTGAGATCATTCGTTTGCTTAATGTGTTTTCATCAAACGGTGTCTGATACAATCTGTCGTTTTAAGGAATTTGGAAATGATTACCAAAGTCCAAAGTAAGAAAAGGCATGATGATCACTTTAAATAACAGTTAAGCCATCAAAAAGTTAGTTCAGTAAAATCTGAGGGTTTCCATGAAAAAGATAGCTGGAAAAGTGAATATACGTGATGGATCTGTGTGATGAATGGCAAAAACAGAGCTAGGACTGATGTTTTTCTAGCTCCAGAAAGTTCAGCTTCTCTCTAAAGACAACAAACTCGTCCAACCCCAAAAATGGCGAAAACTTTTCAGACGGCACTGGGAAAAATTCCTTTTCACTAATGAAAAACTCTTCACTGTCCAACTAGCTCATAACTCTTAAGACTATAGGATCTAATCTGTAGATGCCCCAAGCACTTCAGTAATTGTTGAAAATCGCCAACATCAAAGTAAGTCATGGTCCGAGGCAAAATTTGTTCAAGCGGCAAAACACCTCTGGTTTTTGTAGAAGAGGGTGTTAAAATAAATCAAAAATTGTACCTGTAGGACATTCCAGAAGCTGTTAGGGTAAAATACACTTCGGCAATGTAAAATGACTTTTCAAGAAGATCCGCACCAGTTCACAAAGCTAAAAAGACAGAAGAGTGTTAGAAGGCGCATTTTCTAGACGTGATATCATCTGGAAAATTGGCACACAACAATCGCTGAATCTCAAATCCCATGAATACAGTGTATAGTCCATTTTGAAATCTGGTCTATACGATTCTCTAAAGCAACGGCTTTGTCGATAATGGGACAGATTATAAGAAGAAGACATGTGGCCCCTTGTTGAACTTTTCAATATGTGACCGGAAACTTAACGGTGATAAGTGTTTTATGCAGAGAAACGCTTGTTGTTTGGAAACAATTATTACATAGAAGTAAAATAAGTTAATATTTATTAAACACATAAGAAAAAGTTACGACCATCACTTGGTTCATTTATCAAAAAGAAAAAAATGTAATGAACATAGGAGGAGGCTTTTCTGCTGCTTAATCATTCTGCTCTATTCGCTATTTTCCTCCTTCTGGTTAAACCTCGATATTTGTAAAGTGTTTTACAGCTCATTGGGGCCTCAGCCCCCCCCCCTCCATAAATCTTGTGATATAGGACTTTAGTGAAAATGGAACTGACCTTATTTGTTTAATGTGTGCATTATAAACTGATTTGAATCATGGAAAGAGATTAACTGGTACTGAATAAATTGAGTCTGGTTGAACTTCTTGGAAAGAAAAATACATTTTATAATTAACCACCTCTGACGTCATGAAAAATAAGTAACAAGTGCGAGCTGTAATGACGTCAGATAAGGTTAGACTTTTAACACAGATAAATCTACATGATTAATAATGTTGTCAACACAATAAACGTTTGTACCTCTGCATCACAGCAAAAGGCGGTCACTTTGAAACCAATTAAACTTATTTATTAGTAGATGTCTACTCTAATTATTATCTCATTATCTTATCAATTATTTATTATATATATTCTTTATTTTTTTAAAAAATAAAGTTAAAGTCCTTGTCCGGGTTTTTCAGCTGCACCCTGCAATATTTTTGGAAATTAATGCGACAAAACTCTAGAGTCTAAATAAAATTTTTCAATAATTAAAATTTCAAAAAAACCTCCCTCAGATGTGTATGTTCACTATTTCTATGTCAAATTTTATGCTCAAAGTCAAACGGTCAGTTTTGAAAAGGTTCTAGCGCATACACGCATTCTCTCAATCTCATTTTATTAATAATAGTGATAAAGAGCTCCTTTTCAGAACCTAAATCGTATTCTATCCATGATTTATTTTATGAATCTGATCTTTTACTACAACACAAATCATACTATCATTTAATTTAATTTCATTATTATTTGTTTGTAATCTTTCATTTTTAATGCTATTTGATTCATTAATCTATGCATATTTCCCCTTTTATAGAAAAATAATCATCGCAGAATTCCAATGCATCTCCTATAAATACTTCTTACCAACTCTTTTGGGTGCTCGTGTGATGAAAGAATTCGGTACTTACATAGAAAAGGGCTCAGTTGGCACAAATTACGATCCAACGGTCGTTCTTGGTGTTTGGAACGAATTCTCAATTGCAGCATTCAGACTTCACAGTTTAATACCATCTGATATTGGTTCAGGCAATATGACGTTTAACGATACATTTTCGAATCCGGATCTTGTTCGAAACGGATACGTTTCAGATTTGCTGCGAGGTTCATTTGGTGTGAGTTTGGAGAAATATGACCATTTTATGATTGAGGATGTGACGAATTATTTGTATTTGTAAGTATATTCGGTTTTTTATGGGTATATTACACTTTTCCAAGGAATTTCATCTGCTTTACTTATTCAGTATTCATAGTATTGTATGTCTTCTTTTAGGAAATACCAAGATTTGGCTTCTATCAATATTCAGAGAGGAAGAGATCATGGATTGCCACCCTATGTAGAGGCTTTAATATTTTGTTCCGCAGGTTCTGTGAAAGTTAAAAATTTTGATGATCTATGGATTCTCGGTTTGATGACAAGAATAAATGCAGAAATTTTGGAAGAGACATATGAGTAAGAAGTGGTATTTGTTTTTGTATTCATTTGACAGTATTTATTGTCAATAAACACCTATTCGGTAGCAATTTAATGATATTTTTATACAAAATGAATGGCATGAACCGTTGATGAAGTGAAATAGCATGCCGACGTCCATGGTTAATAGGTCAAGAAAATAAACAAATCAATTTTATATTTTCATTTTTCAATTGTGCCATTCTGAATATATTGTTACATAGTAACTATGATGCTAAAATATCTTTTTAAAAATTTATTGTTTCACCACAATACAAGCAGTGCCACAATAAAACCTATATCATATTTAAAGGTACGATCTACGAGAGAAAACATTGCATTTGACAAAACATTTGATTGGGAAATTTTAATGAATCTCCTGGGTTTCAGAGTTTTAGATAACAAAAACGTATTTTTATAGAATTATGTTTGTGTCTCTGCCTGCTTAACCATATTGCTTAGCAATTTTGAAGTAAAAACATTCCTCTCGACTAGAAGATCAAATTTGGTACCAAATACTAATTATAAAATGCGAGGTCTCAGGGGTTTACAAAATATAAATCTCAAAATATGGGAAGATTCAACCTCACTTTGTCAGAATAGAAAACTTGACCAAATCATTTCAATTTGAGTGAAAATTTCCTACTGATTGTAGATTCTACTTGCCCTCTTCTCTATGTCCACTGTGTTCTGGTACTTAGTTTCACAGATGTGCTGGACAAAGAGAAGGCAGATGTACACTGCGATTCGTGCTATTTTATAATTCGTTTTCTAAGGCAATGGAATGCGGCGTTATATAAGTATAATCCTTCCTATAATTAACTTTCCGACATTTTACTTAAATGTAATCTTTTCGGTCCAGCGAAATTGCATAACTATTTACATCTTTTTCAAAATGTAAAAGATGATATACGATACATCAAAGAGTGCGTATATGTTTGTGTGAGTAAGAAAGATATGCGAAGCAAAAAAATTCTAGTTCAAAAGTTTACCAGCTGATTTGCTCAAAATCTCGCAGATAGCCCAATAAATGTATTTCCTCGCTTCTAATCTTCTTCTTCTGTGCAGTCTGATTGATAAATCTGATGAATCTGGTCTCAACTTTTTTCTTAGGGTGAAGCATTATAAAAGAGAAAATATTAGGTTGTTCGGAAAGTAATTTCGTTTTTTCCTGACAAAGGATTTAATTGCATTTTTCGCACCCAATTTCATACTTAAACCGCAAAATCATTTTATGTTTTAAGAGCTGATATAGCAAGGCTTGAGTGTGAAAAAGTGCAGCTGATTCTTCGCAGTAGTTTTTGGATGGTGCCCTTTTAAATATGGAGAGCAATAAACAGCATTTTCGTCATTTTTTTCTTTTTTGCTATAAAAGGTAAAAATGCTGTTCAAGCCAGAAATAAATTAGCCAATATGTGTGTAGAAGATGTGTTAACAGTACATCAGTACCAGAACTGATTTGCAAAATTTTTCCTTCAAATGAGGAGGCCAAAAACCACCTCGATCAGTTTTTTTTTACAGCAAAGACCAAAACTTTTATGAGCGTGTAATCATGTTACTACCAAAAGGTATTAGACCAGAATGGCAATTTTATAATTTAATAAATAATTTATTCATTAAACGAAAATTTCTTTTCATTTTGACACAAAAATACGAAATGACTTTCCGAACGACCCAATAGCTTATTTTCCACAAGAACTGCTGAAAATATTGAAAAATTACTATACAAAATTTGAACCAAAACATATGTATTAGGTTTTAATTTGTGATATTCTACAAAAATTTAGAATTTCAGATATTTATGATTGTAAAATAGTATTAAAACATGCATTGTAAGCAAACATAAAAAGCAAAGTAAAATTCCCCAAAATCATAGAAAATCTTTAAAAATATTTTATTTTTATATGTATATATATATATATACACTGAAGTGACAAAATTCATGGGATGACTGTTAATATCGTGGCGGTCCTCCTTTTGCCCAGAGAAGTGCAACAACTCGACGTGTCATGGAGTCCACAAGTCGTTAGAAGTCCTCTGCAGGAATATTGAGCCATGCTGTTTGTATAGACGTCCATAATTGTGAAAGTGTGGATGGTGCAGGAGTTTGGGCACGAATGGACCTTTGGGTGATGTCCCATAAATGCTCGATGGGATTCATATCGGGCGATCTAGGTGGCCAGATCATGCGCTGGAATTGTCCGGAATGTTCTTCAAATCAATCGCGAACAGTTCTGGCCCGGTGACATGGCGCATTGTCATCCATAAAAATCCCATCGTTGTGTGGGTACGTGAAGTCCATGAATGGCTGCAAGTGATCTGCAAGCAGCTGAACATAACCATTTCCAGTCAATGATCGGTTCAGTTGCACCAGAGGACCGAGTCCATGCCATGTAAAAACAGCCCACAGCATTATGCAGCCACCACCAGCTTGAACAGTGCCTTGCTGACAGTTTGGGTCTATGGCTTCGTGGGGTCTGCGCCACACTCGAACTCTACCATCAGCTCGTAACAACTGAAATCGTGACTCATCTGACCACGTCACGGTTTTCCACTGGTCTAGTGACCAGTCGATATGCTCACGAGCCCAGGAGAGTCGCTGCAAGCGATGTCGTGCTGTCAGTAAAGGCACTCGAGTCGGTCTTCTGCTGTCATAGCCCAAGGAAGACAAATTTCGCCGCACAGTCCTATCAGACACGTCTCTCGTACGTCCCACATTGATTCCTGCTGTTATTTGACGAAGTGTTGCGTGTCTTTTAACATTGAACCATTCTACACAGACGTCGGCGGTCTCGGTCGTTAAGTGCAGGTGGTCGCCCACTGCGCTGTCCATGATGGGATGTGATGCCTGAAATTTCATACTCTCGGCACACTCTTGATACTGTGGATCTCGGAATGTTGAATTCACTAACGATATCCGCAATGGAATGACCCATGCGTCTAGCTCCAACTAACATTCCACGTTCAAAGTCTGTTAATTCTCGTCTTGCCGCCATAAATCACGAGAAACCTGTTCACATGAATAACTTGAACGCAAATGAAAGCTCTGGAAAACGAACTGCGCATTTATACTTTTTCGATGCGATAATACTGCGATCTGTATATTTGCATATTGCTATCCCATGACTTTTGTCACTTCAGTGTATATATATCTATATATATATATCTGTGTGTGTGAAGGTTTGGATGGATATCTTAATTCAATCATGCCAGAACGGCTGAGCGGAAGTGGATGAAATTTATCACATAGACAGATAATAGCCTCGAATAGGATACAGGTTACTATTTATTCCAATTAACTTTTTATTCTTTAAAAACTAACTTTTGCACCAAAATTCTGTGAGCAAATTCCACCAAAGATGAGTAAGGCTGCAGTATTTTTCACCAACAGTCATGAGGTTAGGTTTAATATAGTTTCGACCGATTATTTTAAACGATTCCGTTTATTTTTTTAGTATTTGATGTATTTAAAATCTAGCATTGTCAATTAATCGATCTTTTGTATTCATTCTGAAGTACTTAGAAATTAAAACATTTTAAAGAAAATAAGAAATTTCTATTCTGCATTGCGTTACTCCATTGGAGTAGGAAAGTCAGTGGTTATGTCAACAGGCGTTGAAACTTCACGCGTGACTGTTGACAACTGTGTTTTCATTTAAATTAAAAGTTTCAAAATTATGTGTATTATACTGTTCTAGCTATCTCAATCTCAACAGATAAATGAAATAGACTTGACTTGATTTTAAAGAAACAGGGACTTGATTTGTTTACTTCGGGTATACAATGTAAATAAATTGTTTTTGGGTTAGTTGTGCGTTTTTGTTATTAAATTGTAATTAAGTTAGTTATATATTTTTCGTACATGCTCATACTTTTTATGTATCGTTTTTAGGTTAGTTTTAATTTTTTAATTTGTCATTATTTGATAGTTTTTTGAAATACCCGGAAAACACAAATATAATCTTTCAAAGAGGAGTAATGAAGCTTCGGCTATGAAAGCAGCTAGAAGATCTGTTTGCAATTTTCGTGAGCTCTTGCGGGCTATCAGTCCAGCTCTGGGATAAATCCAAGGACGCTTTGTCAGAAGATATGGCCCTTACAATGACCCATCATTAACAGAGCTCTGGTGTAAATTGAGGATAAAATGATTTCATATCTGGAAAATGTCTCTCTGATTTCGACCTACCTCCCCCCCCTCCCCCGTGTAGCAAAGAGGGGAATTAGAAGTGAAGTTACAAAAGAGCTAAACTACGACACTTCTGTTTTAGAAGCGCAGGTCAATGAAATTACATTACGATTACTTTCCAAGCAACGTCAAATCTAGGAAAGGATTCTGAACAGAGTGAATAATGAAAAAGAGGGATTATTCTTTCTTGTCGCACCAGAAGATAACGGTTAATTCCTTATCACACGGCAAAATATCTTCGGCACTTTCCGTCAGCAAACGACAACGAAAGTGACGTCACTTGTGTGACGTAACGTCAAAGTTTCACATAATTGGTTGAATTTCATTGGTGGACAATATTTCCGGCAACATTTTTGAGCTGGTTAGAAAAAGTTGTCGATTATAAAACTTGCTTGACCGGTTTTTGAGGGTAGAAACGGAAAAGTGCTGACGAAATTTCACCGTGTGATAAGGCCTTTAGACGTTTGTGCTTAATTTTCTGCCAGCTAACTCTACGAGAACAGCTATATAGCTCTGGCTGTAGCTTCCGCGGACATTGCTACAACTTTGCTTACTGGTGTCCGGATTGCACATTCCATTTTCGAATTTGCGCTTAATCTTGCAACCGAAGATACCTCAACATGCAAAATTAAAAAAAAACAACGACCGGGGAATCCTTTTACACCAGTGTAAGTTAATAGTATGGGACATTAGAGTATATAGGCGTTAAACCACTTCCTATAGGACATCCGCGGTCACCAGGCAGTGATGGGCGGCGTTGTCGTTTTGTTTGCAGGAGATTTTAGACAGCCACTGTCGACTGCTAATCAGACAGTCAATTCTCATACATATACATCAAAATTTTCATGCGAACGAAGTGGCAAGTAATAGCTAGTATGTATGCAGTTTTCAACGTAGTCACCTACTTTAATAACGCAATTAATTCTTGCATTTGTTTAGAAATGTGTTTGTTGGATTCACTCCAAATTTTGTTTGATTCTTTCAAGGAATGTGGAATTGTATACTATTCAAACAAACAATCAAACATGAATCTACATAAATATATAGACTGTTCATTTCATCATCGTTTTTCTTTTAGGAATGTGCGGGATATAGATATGTGGGTTGGAATGCAAATGGAAACTCATATGAAAGGATCAATGTTGGGCCCAACTGCCGTCTGTATTATTGCTAAACAGACCTTCTTTACTATGTATGGCGATCGATTTTTCTTCAATCACGAGGGACCAACACCTGCTTTCACGGAAGGTAATTTTTTTCATATCTCCTGCATATGAGATAAGAGTTTAAATAGCATATCGTAAGTTTGTTTGATAATATTCATTTACTTATAAATTTCTTAAATATGAATCTGTTGAAACTGCCAAACGAGCGAGCCCTCTCAAATGCAGAATACATATTGACCGTTTAAAACATCATAAATTGATTCAATCAGTTTAATGAAAAGGTGCTCTTTGTAAAGGAAAATTTCTGAGGGGTTTCATCAATATAAATTTGTTTTTAATTAAGTTCGTTGTAATGTCTTGAAGTTAATCATGCAATAGTTTTTCTATCAATTCGGTGAATAAACACCACAAAAAAACTCTAACAGGTTGTTAACTCAAAAGGCTAGCCCAGGAATAGCTCTAGAAATCCACCGATCTTTATAGAGTGGATCTTAACACAGAAGCCCCAATCACTCGAAGTTTCTCACAAAATCAAGAACATCATCGAACTTCTCAGATTTCTCCTTCCACGCTCCTCACTGCTCATCCCTTTCTTTAAAAAAAATTATTTCTATCAAATCTCCGCCTCTCATTTTCTCATTGGTGCACTTCAGCTCTTTATGACCCAACAGATCATCAATGCTTTTACATAGTCTCTAGTTAATCATTAGAATTTCCGCCAAAGATTCATCTTTGTAGCTGACCCACGTGTTACTTACAATCCCTTCATAGTGGAAAAAAAGTTTAACATCTGGAAGGTTTGACTTTCTTCCTTGAAGATACAATGGATTTCCCTGAAACGACGAAACACACACATGGATTTCTCTTTCTGGATACAACTAATAACCAGATACAGTGACCCTAATGCTGAAGAGGATGTCCCATCTGACAATTTTGAGTCTCAACAACGTGTGTCTGTGGAAGGGGAGGACTAAAGGTTACGTTACATCTGGTCAGAATGAGAATTATCAAATATTAGGAACTGGGAACGTTACAATATTGATTAGATAAGACAATCGAGAATTGCAATCGAACGATTTTAAAATTTCATCATTAACATTAATATTAAGTTATCACAACATATTTGAAAGATCTGTTTACTTATAAATTTATTTAAAGCATTTTACTTGTATTGGGATCAGATTTTAAAAAGTTTCCTTGTTAAATTAAATTTTTAAATACACCTGATCACTTCACTATGAAATTCCATTTCATAATTAGGTTTTGTTAATTATCTTGAAAATAATACATTAAAAATATAACTGTTAAAGAAATTGATTAAACACGATGCTAATTTACGAAAATCTTTATATCAAACTAATTAGATGTAGAATTTTGGATTTTAAACCCTAGTAAATATTTCACGATGTTTAAATTTTGAATGGAAAATTAATATTAATTAAAATAATTGGTTCACGTCATTAACCATATTTTTCTATATCACAACACAAATTCATACAACGAATTTGAAAGTGTTAAGAAATCCACTGTTTCGCTTGTATAGCAAGTTTCAGCTCTGTTACAAGCACTGCATTAACATGACGCCTTGGGAAAAGGTTGATTGAATATCGATAAGATATCAATCGAGTTACATGAAACGCATAGGAATTTATATTTGTAACTCTTAGATTGATGTCCCACAGCGCCAACTTGACTCTGTATAAATTAGCAAAAAAATTTTGTTAAATTAACCTCTTAACTGTCTCAGTCTCTTCAAAAATGCTTATCTAAATTGTGTGGCAATAAGAATGTATAGTGCATTCCTGAATTAAAACTCGCTTTTATTTATATATTTGAAGCAACGAAGAATAGCAGGCGTGTGTTTTTTTTCTCTGAATACAGAAGCTAGAATTCTTGAATCGGATAGCAATTGTAACTAATGATAGCAATCGGCAACGGAGATATACATATATTACATAAAGTCGAAACGGCGGTTAAGTCACCTAATTCCAAAACGGACTAATGTTCAAAAGTCCATTAATATTCAGTGTTAGATCATCTATGCGAAATTAATCTCAAGAAATTGAAGACTGAAAGAATGGTGCGAAGATTAAATTTCAATATTAAAGATTCCGTAAAGGACTTGAAATTTGCTTCCAGTCAAAATAGACCTAATTTTTTTTTTCAATTGAATCTGAGTTTCAAAGCAAAGAACTTTTGTAACTTGTGCAATCTGACATTTGTGGGCCTATGCGAGTACTATCACTTAGAGATTTATATTATTTTGTATCTTTCATTAATGACAAATAAGATATGTCGTAATAATTTGATTAAAACCAAAGATGAAGTAAAGTAAAGCCATAAACTACTAAGATTTAGTCGAAAACCAAAGCTGGAAGAAAATAAAAATACTCTGAATTGATATTGAATTAGAATACTACAGTACAGACGTAGAAAATTTTCTTTTAGAACAAGGAATTAGAAGATCAATCAGTTGTTCTAAATAAACGGCATAGCAAAACTATTAAATAGTATAGTTTTGTAAACTGCTAGACGTTTTATAATTCCATCTTATTAACATTTGTATTCGTTTCTCTTCCAAAAAATTTATTGGATTATAAAATCCCATTTGAAATTGTTTTTTTAATCAAATAAAGTGTACATCATACTTCAAAATCTTCGGATAAAAAGCCTAAGTTCTGAACCAGTGTAAAAAAATCAAATTCGATCAAAGGTCAAACGAACACATATTCATTGGATATTCTACTTAATCCAATCAATATCGCTTGTACAGAAAGAAAACGAATAAAATATTTCAAGTTGTGATGTTCGTTTTATTGATGAGTCTGAAAACCATCTGCCATCCAAAGAAGTAAAATTTATGATTCATAATGGAAGTCAAAATTATATTTCTCTGAGTTCTGAAAGCACGGAGGGCAGTACGTCATCTGACGATAAATCAGCTAGGATTAAAAAAGAAAAAATATCTATTTCTAAATACGTGATTGATACGGAAAGCGCTGAACATCTAAAGAATGCACTGAAAATATATACTTCACAATTTTTTTAAAAAATTCCTACATTTTGAGATCTTTCTATTTACACATTTTTAAGCACGTTAATATCACTATTAAATGAAAAGTTATGTGTGAAAGGAATAGTTACATAATTAAATGACAAAATAAATTTAACGATTTTAAAAATAAATAAAGCAATAACATAAGATAATTAAACATTGCAGGAGAGTAAAAATGTTTAGTTAAATAATCTTTCATTGTATGAATAATTTTATTTTAATATCAGAGAATCAAGGAATATGTAAGAAGAGATTAAAAAATATTTTAATATCAAGGAATAGTTTCAAGACGGAATTTTCAGTATTTTAAATTTTTAATTATATAAATAACAGAAAATAGCGACCAAAATTTTGATCTTTGTGGTGTTAAATCCATCGAGGCCAAACGTTCTCCTGCGTGATGCGGAAGTTTGAAATAGGAATGCAAGCTCAGATGTCATCCTCGCAACTCAAACTTACGAGGTCTGTCCCCAAATATTCCAATTTTTTCTTTAAAAGGAAGGAATGAAGGTATGTTCTCCGGAGTATGCTCCAGAATCGCAGTTCTTAGCTTGTGCCAGGTTAACAAAAATCAACATTTCGCGAATGCCACAAAAATTTCTTTAAAACTGGACATTAATATAACTAAACAAAACAAAACTTTATGGAATTTCGAAATTTGTCAAGCAATGAAAATAGGAGTTACTTATGGTGCTCGTTAAATAAACTGCATTTAAATATTAGGCTGTGTAACCCGTGTTGTTCGAGATGAAATAATTGTTCATATTTCTTGCTAATAAAAATTTGCATTTTAATGATAGTCAAAAAAATTAATTGCTTTTGATTCAATTTTTGTGAGTAAAATTTAAGTTATACCTTCGTATATGAAAAAGTAATAATCACTCACGGTGTAATAATAAGCAAGTGCTTTTCAAATAACATATTTTTCATGCAAAAACTACTTTTATACAAAATATTAGTTCCCTTTGGCGCCGAAAGTTTTGACTATGTTAAATTTGAATTTAATTTCTTATGCACAATTTAACATTCGTGATTCCTCAACAAAATATCTGCAAACATCAAATTGTGACAGAAATTAAAATAGCGTTATTTTAATGTATTAATACCTTTTGAAAATGAGTATCAATCATCCTAATCAATCCCACAGCATCACATCGTTGAAACGCATAATTCTTCAGTTCATTCATCTTCTAACTTTCGCATAACAACCTTACTTTCTTACTCATCATTATACTTCAAGATAATAAAATAGAACAATAAAACTCAACGAGAATCAAACTTCCAAAAACAAACAAATCCATCCTTAGCTTTCAACAATAGAAACAATAGCACAATCGGAAATGAAAATTAAATTGTAAAGGGAAATTACAAATTTAATGACGCAAAGAAAATGGTTAGAATTTCAGGGCAAAAATATGAAATGTTAAATGTTGTTATGTGTTATGTCTGTTAAATGTTAGACAAAAAATTATTTTTGAAAATATATAAAATCTTATCAACCCTCCGCCCCCCACAAAAAAATTACTCGACCTATTTAACTACATATACTAAATAAATAAATAATTAACTTTAAGACAGCTCAAAAAGGTTATTGTGCTGTAATAATTTTAGGAATATCGTTGAAAAATGACCAAAACTTGCTCATTATATAATTAATTAAAATTCTGAATAAATTTGTTAAAAATAGCTCTAAGATGCACATTTTCACACTCCAATATACATGATTAATTTGATAGTCGTAGGTTAAACGACCTGAGGTGCAAAATGTCGACACACACACATTCTCCTTTATTATTTGCAAAGTTTTTATCATCTAAAACATTTTTCAATTAAAATGAAAATGTAAATTAAACCATAAAATTGACTTTTAAAAACCATCTAATTTTCTCCAATTTTAATAATTGTTATAGATTTTAAATTTTACTTATAAATACTGTTGTATATGATAGATAATAATTATCTTGAGACTAAATTAAATTGTTAATAAGTAAAACATTATATTACATTGATAAATAAATAAAATCAATAACTGTTTCTTATCTAAATTGTTAATCATCTACTTTTAAGCTTTTCTTTTCATATTATTCCAAAATTGTTCTGATATGTTACAAGAAATTCTTTTTAATATAATTGTTCGAATTCTTATGAAATCAATAAAAACCACTGCCAAAAATATATTTTAAGAAAAAAAGATATTAAAAAATAAATGTAAAATAATTTAAATAGCCACCATTATTTCCTTATTTCAAAATCGTCTGCATCCGTTCAATTAGTGTTAATTTTTTAAAAATTAATAAAAAATGTGAAGAAAACATTGCACCGAAATGAAGTTGGTGTAACTGAAAAAGCTAAAATTTTGATTTTAAGGTAATAAAAATATTTTTTGAAGAATATTTTTATCGAAATATTTGCAAGAAAACGATTTGTTTCTAAGTGAATATTAAATTAGCCTTTGCATTTTGAAAATTTGAGAGTATTTCTTCCCTCGCTTTAAATAATAAGTTTGGAAAGTTTTGTTGCTTCCCAGCTGATTAAGAATTATTAAACATAACTACTTGCATAGCCAAAGTGACCTTTGTTGATATTAAAATATAAATTACACTTTAAAGAATTTTTAAACTCAAATAAACCTTAAGATTAAATTATATTAATTGATATTGAAAAGAATTTAAATTAATTTCCTTTCACTGATTTTTACTCTCTATTACGCGTAGTAAAGGGAAAGTATGATTTTAGTCAAAAAATTTGAACTCGAGATTTTGGCAAACATTCACGTTTTAGATCTCCCCGAGTTCGAAAAATGCAATTTTAAGAAAATGTCCTTCCGTCTTAATAAAATCTTTTGAGCTAGATGGCATACTCTCTTTACACCGAATTTGCAGATTCCTATCAATTTTGAATAAAATCTGTCTATCTGTCAGGCTTTCGAATATAAATTAACACAAAAATTACAAAATGAAAGGAATTGGATATAATACAGTGCACAGATTTAACATCTATTATGTAGATAAAAAACAAAGTTTGAGCCAAACCCAGCTAGGAGTTGATCATCTGTCGGTCTGTTCCTTCAGAAATATACAAGCGCAATAATTCAAAAACGCTGTGACGAAAAGATATGAAATTTGGTATGGGATTTTGTGACTACAAGTACAGTTATGAGCCAAATGTTTGCTTAGATCGACTGAGATAAATGTGTCTAAAGCATAAATTCGATTTTTGTTTCTAATAAATGCACACCAGGGATTGATAGCCAAATAACTTGAGAAAAATCACACTATAATTCCAATCAAAATGCTGAGGGGCAAAAGTTAATATTTTGTAGCTATTGTACGTCAGTGCCATACAAGGCGTTCTCTGGAATGAAAAGCTTATTAGAGAGAAGCGGGAAAGTTTTGGAGAAACCATTCGCTATGGTTTTTTACATTATTATAACATTAACTCCAAAATAAAGTTCGATTGAACTATTCAATGTTTTAATCAAGTTTAAATTTTAGACTTAGTTCGAATTTGTCATTTAAAATAGTAGCCAAGTAGATTTGATCAGTATTTTTATTCTTTGTACTAAAATTGCTACATGCAAATAATTTTTTTTTCAATAAATATGAATCTTCTGTCTTTATTTCATTTCATTTTGTTTATCTCTTTGCAGATCAGAGAATCGAACTCAAGAAATGTTCTCTTGCTCGTGTTTTATGCGACAACACAAATATCAAAGAAATCACTAAAAATCCATTTTTCCTTCCTAGTTATCGGTAAGCATTAAAAAAATTCCCCCTTTTCCAATTCTCAAAAAATTAGCAATCGCTCTAATCAAGATTTAGAAAATTTCTTTTTAATTAGAAATCCATTTTCCAAAAATTTGCAATTTAAAGCGTTGTTGAGCATTACAATAAAAGCTTATACTATAATTTATTGAATAATCGATTAATGTTTTAAAAACATTACCCAAAATTCTAAATAAATGCAGAAAACTTCAATAATATTCCCAATAGTAAAATTTATTAATTTTACAATTTTAGGGTTGGAATTTGCTTCAATATTTCAATATCTTTTATATTACTTTTGATAAAGTTCTTTTCAATTAATTTTCTCTACCGTGAAATATATTAAATATTAAAAATTGTGTTACTAGTTTTTCAGATTTTATAATTAATCAATAATACAGCTCTAACCATTATGTAATGTATATCAGAGAAATCAAAACCCCTGGAAAATTAAAAATAAAATTTTGTATGCAAGTGATGCAAAACAATTAAATAATATTGATTTCCCACGTATTTTTTTTTTTTCCAAAAAAAATGACATCGCTGCTGAATTAAAAATAAATGGTGAAAGTGAAAAAAAAAATTTTTTTTTAATAGAGTCGAAGAAATCTAAATGTGTAAGCGAGGCTTTTGGAATTTAAACAGTGTAAAATTGGTTTCCTCGATTCTTGGAACTTTAATTCTTTATTAGTAATGAAGTACCCAGTCCGCCTGCTTATTCCCATTCCCGAACCTATTTCATGTATGGAGAAAAATTGAGCTATATCATTGGTTATCACCGCCGCTCACTCTATGACGAAAGTGTGATGTCATATTTGCTCCCTTGCAGATTTTCGGCGCAACTTGGATTTGATACCTCACGTAACTAGATCGGATAAACTTAATGGATTCGATTTAATTCTTTGTGATATTGTTATACGTCTTAATTACGCATATATAGGTGTTCCCCATCTGTATTTTTTCATTATAATTTTCCATTTAATAATAATTTAAACAGTTTTTCCTGTTATTTAAGTAAGGAGGCATTTTATTATGTTG
>JAPMOQ010026410.1:402783-434417 GCA_026543055.1 Argiope trifasciata | reverse complement strand
TTCGGTACTACTGACTAAATTAAAAATGTCTCGTTAAAATTCAGTAAATTAAGTTAGATGTTCAAAACAAATTTCATTAGAAAGACAAATATTTTTAAATGTTAGGTAGTGAAAAGATATTTTTTTACCACCATAATTAAAAATGGTACAATAGGTAATAGGGAAGACCTACGAAAGATTACCTAAAATCATATAGAAAATTAAACCCATTTTTTCTATAGTATTGCATTTTTTTAATTTGCCTCTTGAAGTATCTTCAGGACTGCTTGTATACCAAATTTTATTTTATGCTATACAATTTCTAATTTGAATAAAATAATATAATACACCAATTTCATACTATATCCAATTTTAATTATATACTCAAATCTGTGAATTTGAGTATATCACTGAATATATATGTGAACTTATCTGAAAACCACATTTGCGCAAGCATTGTCTCATATGAGTATAGATATTTCTTTTATAAACTTTGAGATTATTATATAATGCATTTGAAATAAAGAAATTTATTTAACTGTTCTGATATAAAACTTTTTATGAAAAAATAAATTTTCCTGTTTTATTTTTCAGAAATCCTTTGGTATCGTGCGAGGAAGTTCCAAGAATAAACCTGACTCTCTGGAAAGAGTCTAGTGATATGTCAGATATAAAATTTCCTAAAATTGCTCTACCCGATGCAAATAACCCAAACCTGCCTTTTGGACTTTCTTTGTAATGAAAAAGTTTATTTACTACTTATTTACTCTCAGAAGTTTATTTACTTTCGTAATAATAAACTTATGTAACAGAAAAAAGGCAATGTTTGTTGTTGATATTAGCAGACAGAGCTGCAATTGCTGATATTAGATACTGGAAAAAGTAAGCTTAAAGGCCTTATCACGCGGTGAAATTTCTCCAGCACTTTTAGCCAGCACTCTACCCTCAAAAACCAGTCAAGCAAGTTTCATAATCGACAACTTTTTCTAACCAGTTCGAAAATGTCATTGGAAATATTGTCAGCAAACGAAATTCAACCAGTTATGTGAAACTTTGAAGTGACGTCACACAAGTGACTCACATTCTCTGTCATTTGCTGACGGAAAGTGCAGAAGATATTTTGCCGTGTGATAAGGCCTTTATATTTCATCACTTTGATATCGAAATCTTTTGATGTAGAATCGGAATTCGTGTGTTATTCGAAAACTAAAATGAATCAAAAGAATTCCGTCGTTTTATATAGACCTTTTACAAACACTGTACTACTGTCATAGAGAATAAAAGTCAGAATATAATTATTGTTTGCCTTACTGTGTACTATTAACCAAATAAGAAATAAATATAGTGTAATGCAAAAAGAACTAAATAGAAAGATATGTGTTTTGGGATTTCTAGGCCATAAATTCAAATTTATCGAAATGGAAGAGAAAAGCACTCTTACCTACCTATTATAAAGAAGAGCGAGTTTCTCTCATTGGATGCCAAAACCCAGCCAGGCCCGACTTGATGTGACTGATGTCGCCACCTCTTACAATCGAATCCAACTAAATACTTTAATTAATCTCCGTCCCTGAAAAACAATTTGCAGCCAGGATCACTTCCTACACATATTTAAAGTGTTTTAATTCTTGGTACTATTCTACTATCTTATTATGATGGTTCCATAATCACTAAAGTCAAGTGGCAACCCAAACTGGGCAACTAATACTCATGTTAATACGTGTTTCCGAGCTTCCCAATATTATAAAAATACCTCTGTCAAGTTAAAGAAGCTCTCGTTTGAAATATAAAATTATAATATAAACAGGAATTTAGCATTATAAAATTGGCATATTATAAAATAACATTGAGTGATTTTTAAATTTATTCGAATGATATTTTTGACATCAAAATGATGCCCATTTTATGCTTTTCCGTCGTTTTATAATAATACAAAAATGCGAATATAAAAATTAATAGAAATTGAACTTTAATCTAAAAAATAATGTTGTGTTATTACATACAGTGTTGGAATTAAAAATCAGTATTTATTAAAAGTTTAATTTCTCGTGAAATCCTTTATCTATATGAACATGATTATTTCGGTGATAACATAAATTCTTTTTTTTTCTCGAACTAGTTTTATCTTTAATGAATCACTATCTACACTATCACTCTCTGTCTAATTTTTAAAGGTATTTACTTTTTTTTGCATTTTTTTTTTCCAATTTTTTCTTTTTTTAGAGCACGGATTATGAAATCTGTACTTTTGTATTTAGGTGCGAGCACAGTTAAAATGAGAAACACCTTACAACGAATAGAAAAAAAGATTAGCATAAAATATTCGGTTTTAATCACGAAGAATTCTACTTGTGTTATGGTCTATTCTTTCTCTAAAAAATTATACAGCTTCAGAATTTTCTTTTTTTAATTTTCGGAAACCATTTCTTTTTCTAGAAGTTCGTGAATTGTTCGACTGTTTTTATATATTTTTAAAAGAATTAAATATTATAAAGAGTTAATTTATTTCAAATATTCAGTTTCTGCTTTTAAAAAATTACAATCTTTAAGAAATTGATTTTTAATCGCAAATTTACGATTTCACACTATAAAATATTCGAACTAAAAAAGGGAAGAGAAGATAACAGGATTAGAATAAACTTTATTTATGACTAATAATACAATTTTAAAGATTTGCACAAAGTTAAAAGATATATCTAAATTTTTGAGTGCTGGACATTAAAAAGCCTCTTTTTTTTAATCTTGTGAGAACATGTTGTTTTGGTTTGAGGTATTTGAAGCCACAAATGCGTCGGCAACAAATTGACTTCTTATCACTTTTGAGGTGCCCATTTTTCGCTTTTAGGGTTATTAGAAAATTATGAAGAAGTTTGTCACATTTGGCGATTTATCACCAACTAAAATTACAGCTTGATTTTCAAATTATTCAATCTCTGGTTCTTAAGAATAGTCTATCAATGAAAATCATAATTTAATTTCACACAAATATGATAAAACGATTTTTTAAATATTGAAACGAAAATTATTACTGACACTCAAGGGCGCTGTGAAGGACTAGTCTCGTCACCACCACTGCATATCTACAGTGTTGTTTCGTACCTCTTCATTAAAGGCCTTTTGTATATAGAGGCATTTTTCTGGCGTGCTTTACGTCTTTTACAGGTTCCTGGATTATTATCTGATTGCTTTGAGAAGCTCATTTCGTAATGAATTGACCAAGAATATGGTTCCAGCATGATAAGGATTCAAACCAAGAATTTTTTTTAATAACTTATCTTCCTTACCAATAAAATTATTATTTTTGTGTACCTGATCACCAGATTTGAATCTATTGAATTGCAATATTTGTGGCTTTTTAAAAATAAAGTCAGTGGAACTGAGATTAAGATTTATTAATACAGATTTACTAAAAATATTATTAATATCTATGTAAATCTGTCACTTGAACAACGCTGCTTAAATGTGCAAGAAGAATTTAATTCATAATTGCGTTTCTATATTTCAGTTAAATGGAATTATATTGAGCATATTTATGATATTGACTTTGATTTCAAATTTTATTGCATAAAAATTGAATAAAAATTATGTATTTTGATTTTACTTTAAAAAGCATTTAAATTTGAAATGAAATAGTTCTTTTCATCATATTTTTCCCCGTGGAAGTAATGAAAAAGTTTGTCATCATCATTTTTCCGCAAATGCTTAGTATGACATTTTAAGAAATTGCTTGATTGATTTCATATTGTACAGCAGTATGTTGTAACTAGTTTCATAAATACACATTCAGTAAAAAAAAAAAATGACGCTTAATAAAATTCTAAACAAAAGAATATTTTAAAAAAAAAAATTGTATTAACTCTAAATTTTAAAATAACTTATAATCATAACTTAATTATAAAATTATTAATTTTATGATTAATTGAGTATAAGATATGATTAAAATCAATGATATTCCGAGCATCACTGGCTTTGGACATATTATACAGGAAAAACATGTAGTATTCCAAAATATGGAAAAATTGAATAGATTTCCTAAATCCAATTAATATTTTCAAAAGAAAGTCCTTTCACAGAAAATTTAATGCTGAAGAGTAATTCCAAATTAATTTGACTCGCATTCTAAATTTCCAAAATGTATCTTTTAGCAAAATCATTTAAGCAATATCATGAAAAAAATTTACACTCAGACCGCAGTAGTATCACAATATTGTATAATAATTGGGAAATATTGAATGATATTGTAAATACCAAATACCAACAATATCATACACTATCCGAATGATGACCCGAAATTATTTTGAATTGTAAGCATATTATTTTATTGCTGACTAGCCGCCTTTGGCGACCAGCTGGTTCGCCAAGAATAATGCGTTCTAAAATTTTCAATTAGATACTTATGTGCCTTGCTCTCTTTATAATTTCTGTGCCAGATATACTTAAACTTCGATAGTCACGTAACTAATATTATTATAGTTACTTGATTTATTACGATTATTTGTTCATTGCGCTATATAACTCACTGACTCGCAATAAGTTGTCATAAAAATTATGCGGAAAATATCACATTTTATATTTGTTCCATAACATTACATTTCTTTTTAAACACGTGCTGAACATCACACTTTTCTCCGTTTAATTTGTAATAAGAGTTAATTTAATTATTCATTTTCAGTTTTTGTCAAAATGATGGCAATCACCGGTACATTCTTAACGTGCTTTTGAAGGTTAAATTCTACTTTCATTTTGTAAAAAATTAATTGTTGGAAAATATGATTCTATATTTTTATAAAAAAATCATTAAAAATCGAAACTGAATTTATAGCTTTAAACATTGATATTATTGCAATTATTTAGACCAAGTTTACAGTAGATAACAATATGCACGCCAATTACTAAGGATTTACAAATTAGACATTTGGCACGAATTTGAATACGTATCCTGTATAAATTCAAACATGTTTACCATGAACAGAATGCTGATTTTTCAAATTAATGATATATATATAGCAAACCACCATAGAAACCTTTGCCTTGTATTTATTTTTAGAAAACATAACATTTAATATTTATCTAATTTTATCCAATCACGTGTTTGTTGTTTGTTTCAAAATTTTATTATTTTGTCTGGAATATATTGTTGAAAAATATAATTAAAATATTTCTTTAAAAATTCGTTAAAAATAGAAATTTAAGCTATATGTTAAAACACTGATATCATTAGAAAACTAATTTGTTAATCTTTAACTTCATGTAAAAATCAGCTTTGTGCAATAATATTTTTGGAAGTTATAGCAGAAAAACGTCGAAATTTTGCTTAATTTTTGAATTAATTCAAATTCTAATTAAAAATTCGAAAAAAAGGTCCCTGATGTGCACATTCCTTACCTCCAAGGTATACATGTAACAAATTCGGTAGCTGTAGGTCCAACGGTCTGGCCTATAGAGCGCCAACACACACACATTGAGATTTATTATAAGTATAGATGTATTGATCTTAGTTTAATAGTACATTTTATTTGAAATTTTATTTTAAAAAATTCGCTGGAGTAATTTGCTTTTTTTAAAGAAAAAGAAATAATCATTTTAAATATTGTCATTTTATATATATGGAATCATATTATTGTGCGTTTAAATGTGTGTTTTTATTTTAAAAAATGTGTATTAAAAATCATATCTCATCAAATATCTAACATAATTTTTTTTATTTTTCTTATCTAGATATACCAAAACTTTTACATATAAAATTTCTATTAAGAAATATTAACTCCGTTCGTTTTATATTTAATTATTGATGATTATAATTGAAAAGAAGTAACCAATAGGTTTCACTCATGAGTCACCAGTTGATGTTGTACCTTCATCTGGCTAATGGGAAATGCAGCTGTAAAATGGCCCAATAAATTCACTATAAATGCATTACTTTAAAATATAGAGTATTCTTCTAGTGTGGCATTTTAAAATGCTCTTAAACCCAGCAAACCAATAGTGCTATCCCATCATCACGCCCTCCCCCTCCCCCAAAATATCGCACTTTTTGGCAAAACTTGGAAAAAAAAAATCTAAATTATTGTTGTGACGTAACAGCTAACAAAGCGCAGCATACTTATGGTCTTTTTGAAGGGATTGCAAACAGAATCTTTCCTTTGTTTCCTTTGTTTTACATTTGATAACAGGATCTGATTAAATGAATACTTTAATGCAAAAATTTGATCAAAAGATTATTTTGGGACTTCACGAAATTGTATAAGTTGAAAAAAAAGGTTCATATTTTTTTCGAAAGCTTTATGCAAACTGATGATCCTTAAAGGTGGGTTCAGACGAGGCTTATTATTGTCCGCAATAGAAGATCACGCCTACTTTTGGAAAATCACGTGACCACAACGGGACAATGGCAAATGATTGTCCCGTCGGGACAAACATTGTCCGCGTTGTCTCAAGTGTTCACACGGGGACAATGCCGGGACAACAGCAGAGAGACAATGTTTGCGGACAATAAAAAGCCTCGTGTGAACCCACCTTAAGGTTTTATCACACGGCAAAATATCTTCGGCACTTTCAGTTAGCAAACGACAAGGAAAGTGACGTCACTTCAAACTTTCACATGATTGGTTAAATTTCGTTTGCGGACAATATTTCGACAACATTTCCGAACTGGTTCGAAAGAGTTGTCGATTATGAAACTTGCTTGACCGGTTTTTGAGGGTAGAAACGGAAAAATGCTGGAGAAATTTCACCGTGTGATAAGGCTTTAAGAAGAATAAATGATAAATATAAATGATGTCTCATAATCCAATTTTGTTTAAACTCAATATTTATTGGTTCAAAAAGTCTACACTTTTGAAGAAGAAAGATATTCTTCGTATAAATATATATATATTAACGAAAAAAAAATTTACTTTTCAGATTTAATACAATTGGAGAGACTTCTTAAGGAACTTATCTTTGTTTGGACAATTTGATTAGTAAATGGATGGAATTCTATATTAAAAATTAAAGTTATGTCTTTAATTTAATTTTAAGAATACTTATTTTCAACTCTTAATAGCTTTTTAAATCATTCAAGTCTTTTGCGAGATATCGTAGAATCCTTCCCTGAATAAATTCATTGAATAAATACTGATGGTTTGATATTTTATGTTTGATCATCGCATTACACAAAATTGAATTGGTTGCCATTATTAGTTTCATTTGCCATTTCCGATTTATTCGTATTTACCAAACGAATTTGAACTGAACTGACCGTTAAAATATTTGTTTTGTTTGAAAAGCCGCCATTCTTTGTCAGAATTCGAATCGCCTTGTTGCAGTGAGGAACCGGCATATTAGATTTGTGATCATGGCGAATTCCGTTGAAATGGATGGTGAATGGGAGATGGATGATATTGCTGTAAAGGCTCCAAAAGGGAATAAAAAACTTTCCGTCGAGAGGATTTATCAGAAAAAAACTCAACTGGAGCATATATTGCTCCGACCTGATACTTACATCGGATCTGTTGAACCAGTAACTCAAACTATGTGGGTTTACGACGAAGGTGTTGGATTAGTAAATAGAGAAGTTACATTCGTTCCTGGTCTGTATAAAATATTTGATGAAATTTTAGTGAATGCCGCTGATAACAAGCAAAGGGATAAAAACATGGATATGATAAAAATCGAAATTAATCCTGAAAAAAATAAAATCTCTATTTGGAATAACGGACGAGGTATTCCAGTTGTGGAACACAAAGATGAAAAAATGTTTGTGCCATCCTTAATATTTGGACATTTGCTAACATCTTCGAATTATAACGATGATGAACGAAAAGTGACTGGTGGTAGGAACGGTTATGGAGCGAAATTGTGTAATATTTTCAGTACCAAATTCACAGTTGAAACAGCGTCCAAAGATTATCACAAACAATTTAAACAAACTTGGAAGGATAATATGAATAAAGCAGAAGAACCGAAGATTCAGAGTTTTAGTGGCTCTGATTTCACATGTATTACATTTTATCCAGACTTAGCTAAATTTAAAATGACAGTTTTGGATAAGGATATTGTTGCTATAATGACACGACGTGCATATGACATTGCTGGTTGTGCGCGTGGTGTAAAAGTAATTCTGAATGATAAGCGACTACCTGTAAAGAGTTTCAAAGATTACATTGGACTTTATTTAACTGATAAAACAGATGAAAATGGCGATCCATTAAAAATAGTTCATGAAGTTGCAAGTGAACGATGGGAAATAGCAGTCACTATGAGTAGCAGTGGTTATCAACATGTGAGTTTTGTCAACAGTATTGCTACCACTAAAGGTGGACGCCATGTTGATTATATTACTGACCAGTTAACATCTAAAATAGTGGAAGTGATAAAAAAGAAAAATAAAGGTGGTAAAGATGTTAAGCCTTTTCAAATTAAAAGTCATTTATGGGTGTTTGTAAACTGTCTAATAGAAAATCCAACATTTGATTCTCAAACTAAAGAAAATATGACATTGCAAGTGAAAAATTTTGGTTCTAAATGTCAGTTGTCTGAAAAGTTCGTCAATCAAGCTATGAAATGTGGTGTTGTTGAATCTATCATGTCTTGGATAAGATTTAAAGCACAAACTGAACTTGAAAAAAAGTGTAGTGGAAAAAAACATACCAAACTAAGAGGTATTCCAAAACTGGAAGATGCCAATGATGCTGGTACAAAGAATTCTATTGACTGTACTTTAATTTTAACTGAAGGAGATTCAGCTAAATCTTTAGCTGTATCTGGACTGGGAGTTGTAGGCAGAGACAAATATGGAGTGTTTCCTTTAAAAGGTAAGATTTTAAATGTCCGAGAAGCTTCTCACAAACAAATTTTGGAGAATGCCGAAATAAATAATATAATCAAAATCATGGGACTGCAGTATAAGAAGAAATATGAATCTGTAGATGATTTAAAAACATTAAGATATGGCCGACTTATGATAATGACAGATCAGGATCAAGATGGTTCTCATATAAAAGGTTTGTTAATTAATTTCATCCACCATAACTGGCCAAGTTTATTGCGGTTACCATTTCTTGAAGAGTTTATCACTCCTATTGTCAAAGCCTCTAAAGGAAAAGAAGAGAAATGCTTTTACAGTCTTCCGGAATTTGAAGAATGGAAGACTGAAACTCCAAACTGGAATAAGTACAAAGTAAAGTACTACAAAGGTTTGGGTACCAGCACATCTAAAGAAGCTAAGGAATACTTTTCAGACATGAAACGACATCGTATTCGATTTCACTATTCTGGTACTGAAGATGATAATGCCATTCAGTTGGCTTTTAGCAAAAAAATGGTAGATATGCGTAAAGTATGGCTGACAAATGGCATGGAAGAAAGGAAGCGTAGGAGAGAATTAGGTTTGCCTGAGCTGTATTTGTATGACAAAAATACGACTGCAGTAACGTACAATGATTTTGTTAACAAAGAATTGATTCTGTTTAGCAACATGGATAATGAAAGATCCATTCCATCGGCTGTTGATGGTTTTAAACCAGGTCAACGTAAAGTTCTCTTTACCTGTTTGAAAAGGAATGATAAGCGAGAAGTCAAAGTTGCTCAACTAGTAGGTTCGGTTGCTGAACAATCTGCCTACCATCATGGTGAACAAGCTTTAGCTGGAACAATTATTGGTTTAGCTCAAGATTTTGTTGGCAGCAATAACATTAATATTTTGTTGCCTGTAGGACAGTTTGGTACTCGTCTACAAGGTGGCAAAGATGCTGCAAGCCCGAGATACATTTTCACTATGTTAAGCCCAGTGACAAGACATCTTTTTTCAACCTTTGATTCTCCTCTTTTGAATTATTTGTATGATGACAATTTAAAGATTGAACCTGAATATTATGTCCCTATTATTCCTATGGTTCTTGTAAATGGAGCTGAAGGTATTGGTACTGGTTGGAGTACCAAGGTACCAAACTACAATCCTAGAGATCTTGTGAAAAATATTTATCGCCTGCTTGATGGTGAGGAACCTTTACCAATGAATCCTTGGTATAAGAATTTCAGAGGCCAGATTGATCGTTTAGATGATCAACATTTCTTAGTAAGTGGAGAAGTTGCAATATTGGAAGATAATAAAATTGAAATCACTGAGTTGCCCATACGGACTTGGACCCAAGCATACAAAGAAAATGTCTTGGAGCCAATGGTTCATGGAACAGAAAAGACGCCAGCTTTTATTACAGACTACAAAGAATATCATACCGATACTACTGTCAGGTTTGTTGTTAAAATGACTCCTGAGAAGTTTCAATTAGCTCGCAATCAGGGATTCCATAAAACATTTAAATTGCAAACTTCTATATCATTATCTAGTATGGTATTATTTGATCATCTGGGCGCTTTACGTAAATATGATAATCCAGAGCAGATTTTGAAGGAATTTTACGAAGTTCGTTTTGTTTTATATGAAAAAAGGAAGGATTATATGGTTGGTGCATTAGAAGCTGAATCTTTGAAACTAAAGAATCAAGCTAGGTTTATTGTAGAGAAATGTGATAACAAAATTACAATAGAAAACCGTAGGAAAGCTGAGATGATTAAACTTCTGCAAGATCGTAAATATGATTCTGATCCTTTAAAAGCATGGAAAGAGTCTCAGAAGACCGAAGAGGAAGAAAAAGAAAATGAGGAATCAGACACTGAGAAAGAAGAAACTACTTCTGGTCCAGACTATGATTATTTATTGGGCATGACCTTATGGAATTTGACTCGAGAGAAAAAGGATGAATTGTTGAAGAAACGAGATGAGAAAATAAAGGAGTTAAATGATTTAAAATCTAAATCGCCTTCTGATCTCTGGAGAAATGATCTGAAAGTATTTTTAGAGGAACTGGACAAATTTGAAAAAGAACAGAAGGAAGATGAATCTGGTCAAACAAAATTAAAGAAAAAGGCAACTGGAAAAAAGAAAGCCTCTGATGAAGATAAGCCTTCACCATTTGGAGAGAGAGTAGATCCAACAATTGATGAAGAGTTCAAAAAGAAATGGGAGAAAAAACCTACTGTTCCTGGTGAAGCCAAAAAAGGTCGAAAAAAGAAACTTCCAGATATTAAAGAAGAGGATGGAGATGACCCTAAAGAAGTATCCCTGTCAGATAGAATAAATGCTCAGCCAGATAAAAAAGAAAAGGGCAAAAATGCCAAAGGTGGTTTGAAACAGACGACTATAAATTTCAAATCTATTGGTGAAAAGAAGAAAGGTGGTACCAAAAGCCCAAAAAAGAATAAAAGAAACCCCTGGTCTGATTCTGAATCGAATGATGATGTGTCAGATTTATCTGACATGGATGATCTGCCTGATGATTACATTCCTCCTGAAAAAAGAGAAATGGCACCTCGGCGAGCTGCTGTAAAGACAAAGTATAATTTTGATAGTGATGAAATGAATAGTAACCGTGACAGTGAAAGCAGAGAACCATCACCTGTACAAGCATCTACCAATAACAGAAATCAGGATGAAAAGAAACTCAATGGTAATGTTTCTTCTGATATGTCTGATGGTGAAAGCAATCCACCTCCAGTCTTGAATTCTAAAGGACAATCCAATAATGACTTATTTGATTCATTATTAGGTGATAAAGGTTCAGAAAAACCTACTGTTCAAAACAATGTTCATTCCGACAGTGATTCTGATTCTGAATTTAAAATTGAGATAGAGAAACCTGCACCAAAAGCTGCTCCTAAAAAACGAACGAGAAATGTTAGTGATGGGAGTTCAGATGATGACTTTAAGCCAAAAGCAAAGAAAGAAGCCCCGGCAAAGGCAAAGAAGCCAGCTGCTCCTAGAAAGAAAGCTGCCCCTAAGGAAGGTGCTGTTGCTGCTAAGAAGCCTAGTAAACCCAAGGCAAAACCTAAGAAGAAATCGGGTTCTGATGATGAATTTGCATTATCTGATAATGATGCTCCTGCTTCGCAACCTGCACGTCAACCTCGTACTGGAAGAACAAAAGCACCTACAAAATTCACTTTTGATTCAGATTCTGATGATGATTTTTAATTTCATTGTATTTAATTAAGTGAAAAGTCCGACCACAGTTGCTAAAAAAAAGTGAACTGACTTAAGCTTGAGTGGGCGTGAAAATCTTCACATTTTAATAGAATTCTTTTTATTTCCGTTCAGCTTCATTATGTGTAACTTTATCTTTGATTCATTTCATTTTATTACTATGCATCTCATTGCTACTTCTATTTACTAAGCATTTAGTGTACTGAGAATCATCATTTTGAATTCGTAGATTGTTGACTTAAGTGCTACTGAAAGTTGGCTTTTACCTCATATAAATGTCCAAACACTATATGTTTTTCAGAAATATTACATTTTTTTAAATTTAATTTTCACCCTTATTACTTTTTAAATAGTTATTTTGATTATTTTAGAATATATAAACCTCAAACAAATAAGAATGAATAAGTGTTTGAAAAATGTGTTTTGAGGTAGAATAGCTTTATAAGCTAATTTTAAAATTGCATTTTTTATATATTTTCCCATTTATATGCTTTTTAATACATTCAGAAATGTGAATTGTATTTAATAACATTGTTTTTTAACAACTACCAATACCAGTGTTTAATTCTAATTTATATAAATAATTACTAAAGAAATGATTTTGTAAAAAAAAAAAAAAAAGTCATAATTCAACTTATGTTGAATGACTGCTGTTTAAAAAATAAGTATCTACCAGAAAGTGCCGAGTTTAGGAAAATATCTTTATTCTGCCATTGATATCAGGATTTTTTCCCTAAAGATCTATTTCTGTTGTAATTGCATTAAAAGGAAAATTAATATAAATTTGTCATGAATTCAGTTTCTAGAGAAACGGGAAATTTTGAACCTTAAGTGCATTGATAATATGTGATATAAAATAGATATTTGAATATAAAACTTGTGTGAAAATTTAATTTCTAATTTAAATAAAATTTAGGAGTAATTAAATATCAGTCTGGCTGCAATATATCAGACATTCATATTCAGTTGGGAGTCAACTACAATGACTTTTACATGTCTGCTCTGTGTTGAAAAAATATTTTTTAAGAATGAAGGGGAATTTTGGTGATTTCTTATGGAACAATTATTTTTCTTTAAAAAAAAGATATTTAAATTTTTTTAATGAATGATTAATTATATAATAAGTAATCTTTTAATTGCATTTGAAAATTATTCAAAATAGTTAATGCTGAAAGTAATTGGAACTGTTGGGACATTATCATTTCATTTTTTAACATTTGTGTATTGAAGTGCTATTTGAGCTTTTTAAAGTGTCTTCCAGTTAATATATATATCTATATTTTCATAAGAATTATTGTCATATTTATATCTGCAAATGGCAAATTAACCTTTTTATTTAATATGAGGTATGTAATATTTCTGAGTTATACAAATGCATATTTATGACTTGTACAAAGTTGATATCTGTATCAAATTTATCTTTTTCTTTACAATATTGTAAACAATGAGTGTTTATGCCTTCTAATACAAGCTCATTTTTTTCAAGCATTCAATATATAGATATTTTGTTTTGAAAAATTGCAATCAAATTATTAAAACTATTTTTTGATCAAATTAATTCATGATTCTTAACATTTTTTATTTTATCAGTTATTATAAAATGTTCATATTTGACTTAATATTAAATAAGCTTATTGTAATATGAAAGTTAATACTACATCCTCTGACTTTTAATTTAAATGGAAGAATAATTGTATAGATATTAATATGTTAAAAAGATGGCTAATTATTTTTCTTTTATTCAAAGTTGATATATAAAGAGGGTCAGGGTTAAATTTTTCAGAATATTATTTCCTAAAAATTCCATTTATTAAAAATTATGAATAATGTTCATTGAATCATAATTATAAAAAGAAATAAATTCAAAATTTTTATTTAAAAAAAAAACCTTCTTAACCATTTATATTTCCCTTAGTTATCTGTTGATAGATTATTCTTTGTGCATCTAAAGTTAAGATTCTCGTATTTTGTTTATTTTTTCATATACTTTGATTTCAAAACATGTAAAAAAAAAAAAACTTTTTTATAAATATTTCAAGCTGTTAATGATTTTAGTCATTAACAAATATAGTCTGGAAGAACTTTATATTTTCGAAAGAAGTATTCAGGCATATGGCTGCAAGTGAATATTTTATAGTTATCACTAAACTATTTTTTTAAATGTCCTGTTATAGTTGTAAGTCATATATCATAATTTTTATGAAAACATCTGGGAAAAATAATATGGAAGTATTATCTGTTATCCACATCATAAATATTTTTTTAAATTTAATTGAGCAACTATTTGCAGTTGAATGGTGACTGTAAGTTATTTCAAAAATTAAAAATTTTAAAACTGATTGCATCTTGTTCATTTTCTTATACATAACACTCATTTATGTGGCATATTCTTTATGTAGTAAACATTTCTTTTCATTTAACTTTACATATTTAATATAAACTGATTATAATTAATCAGGCTTTATAAAAAGTTTATTATTATTTCAAAAAGCTTCAACAAACTTGATATTTTGGATATTCATTTTTTAAATCAAGAACTTAAATTTGCTGCCATACAGTGGAAATTATACAGTTTAATAATTTCAACTAAAATCAAACATTGCGAGTTGCCAGTATGTAATTTATAGCATTATTTTCTTAAAGGTTGTTACTAATATGTATAAAAGATCTTTTGATAAATATTTTAGACAAATTTCTTTTTATAGTAAAAAACAAAGTGTATCAACTAATGTAATAAAAACTGAGAATTTAAATTGCCACCGAAGTTATAATTAATCAAACTTTTTTGAAATAGTTGATTTGCTTATGTTCGCTTTGCAATTGTATTATACATTTTTTCATAAATATATTTAATGAATGGAATTAACAAATATTCTATTTCTAGAAAATACTATAAGCAAATAATTTTTAAAAAAATGGGAGCAGGTAAGAATTTTTTAGTCTGTATAAGATATCTTTTAAATATTGCACTACTTTAAATGTTGCCAGTCATCTCAACAGAATATTGCATTTATAACTGTTTATAATCTCAGACAGGTCAACTCAAAAACTCTTTGTTAGGATTAACTCTGAAATATGGGAAAGTGTGTTTAAACAACCTTATAGTAGAATCGTATAGTTTATGTTCTATATAAAGAGTTATTCTCTGTTGAACATTATTAACAATTAGTAGTAGATTCATTTTTTTAACTAGGTATTGAATTTTTTGATATTAAAGGCCAATTGTGACAATCATTTTTGCTTGCAGCATTTTAAATATATACAATTATAATCTATACTTATAATAAAGCTCAATGTGTGTGTTGGTTCTCTACAGACCAGACCGTTGGAACTACAGCTACCAAATTTGGTATATGTATACCTTGGAGCTTGGGAATGTGCACCTTGGAGCCCTTTTTTTCGAATTCTTAATTAGAATTCGAATTAATTAAAATTTAAGCGAAATTTCGACGATTTTCCGCTATAACTTCCGAAAATATTATCGCACAAACATGATTTTTACATCAATTTAAAGATTAAAAAATTAGCTTTCTAATGGTATCAGTCTTTTAACATATAACTTAAGCTTCTATTTTTAACGAATTTTTAAAGAAATATTTTAACCATGTTTTACAACAATATATTTCGGACAAAACAATAAAATTTAATCTGCACAAGCACGTCAAGGGGGAAAAATTAGGTTTTATCAGCATGTTGCCATCCTATTGATGGAAGATCAAACTATTGGGTTGTTCGGAAAGTCATTTCGTTTTTTTTTGTCAAAATGAAAAGAAATTTTCGTTTAATGAATAAATTATTTATTAAATTATAAAATTGCCATTCTGGTCTAATACCTTTTGGTAGTAACATGATTACACGCTCATAAAAGTTTTGGTCTTTGCTGTAAAAAAAACTGATCGAGGTGGTTTTTGGCCTCCTCATTTGAAGGAAAAATTTTGCAAATCAGTTCTGGTACTGATGTACTGTTAACACATCTTCTCCACACATATTGGCTAATTTATTTCTGGCTTGACAGCATTTTTACCTTTTATATAGCAAAAAATGACGAAAATGCTGTTTATTGCTCTCCATATTTAAAAGGGCACCATCCAAAAACTACTGCGAAGAATCAGTTGCACTTTTTCACACTCAAGCCTTGCTATATCAGCTCTTAAAACATAAAATGATTTTGCGGTTTAAGTATGAAATTGGGTGCGAAAATTACAATTAAATTTCGGAAAAAACGAAATTACTTTCCGAACAACCTAATAAAAAAAAACTATCATTACAAATTAAATCTAAAGAAATGCAACTTTTAGCACGTGACTGGATAAAATAAAAAATATAATATGTGACATTTTCTAAAATAAATAATGAACGAGCAAAGGGAAAAAAATAGCTTTTATTAAACTGTTGAAATCATACTGACAGAAGTTCAAATTAAAAAATAAATTAACTATGACTGCAAATTAAATCGAAAAAAAAAAAAAAAATGTAACATTCACCACATGATTAGATGAAATTAAATATATATTAAATTTTATGTTTTCTAAAAAAGAAATACAATACAAAGTTTTGTATGATCGTTTGCAACATCTATATCATTAATTTAGTAAATCAGTGTTACGTGACTTTCGAAGTTTAAATATATCTGGCAGAGAAATTATAAAGAGAGCAAGGCACATAAGTATTTAATTGAAAATCTTAGACCCCATTACTCTTGACGAACCAGCTGGTCGCCAAAGGCGTCTAGTATTTATATAAAAAAGTTAATTTTATTGCATCGGGGTTTATTTTTTATATTGTTATAATACTATAATAAATGGAATGTTTTAAAATAGTATTGAATTATAAAATTTAAATGTATATTACATGCTTGAATTAAATTACTATAAAATGGAACTAAAATAACTTTTACATTAAGAATACGTGCATACATGCTTATAATAAAGCTCAATGTGTGTGTGTTGGACCATTCCACCTACAGTTACCAAATTTGGCCTGTGTATGTCTTGGACACCAGAAATGTACACTTTGAGCAATTTTTTCGAAATTTTGAATATAACTTTAATTAAAAATAAGCAAAATTTTGACATTTTCCCACTAACACTTCTGAAAATATTGCACAAATATGATTTTTACATCAAATTAAGGATTAAAAAAATGACTTTCTTATGATATGTTTTAACATATGACTTTAACAATTTTAAGTGAATTGTTCGAAAATATTTAAATATTTTTAAACGTTATTTTTCTGACAGAACAATAAAATTTAATCTCCACAAGTATACCAAAGGGAAAAAAATTAGTTTCTATCAATGTGTTGCCATCATATTGACAGAAGTTTAAGTAAAAAAATAAACTGTAACTGCAAATTAAATTTTACAAAAATGCAACTTTCAGCATGTGACTGGAAAAAATAAAATATTAAATGTGATATTTTCTAAAAACTAGATGCAAAGCAAAGGTTTCCATGATTGTTTGTAATATCTATATCATTAATTCAATGAATCATCTTTATTTACAGTAGACATGGATTTATATAGGATATGCTTTCAAATTCAGGCTCAATGGCCAATTTGTAAATTAGCAATACTCATACATATTAGCATGGTCTAAATGAAATAAATTACATTTTATGTAGCTATAGAGTCAAATAATCAGATTTTTTCATATTTTGCTCTATGAGCCATATTTTACAAAATATGATGTAACGACTTTAAAAAAGTTGTTACATCAATCAATCATTAAAACTGACTGATTTATAAAAATAAAAGAACATTATTATGAAAACATGTTCTTTTAGATCTTTCAATCCATCATTTTAAAGAAAATATCAATTTCAGGCCAATCAATCTGTGTTTCCGTATAGGAATGAGTGAGTGTTAGAGTACTTACTACACACCAGACCATATGATCTAAAGCTACCACATATGGTATGTACATATTTACTTTGGGGGATAAAAAAGTATACCGAGAGGGTTTTTTTTTTGAAATTTTATATTAATCAAAATTAAAAATTAAATTTTTCTACGATTACAAAAACATTAAAATAAATTTATTTCATTGTTAATTGTGAAATTAATACATGACAAAATGAACTGTTAGTGTATGAACTATTTAGACAAGTAGCTTGCCTCTGGAAAAAACATATTTCAAAGATAAGTCATATTGATAATTCGTTTACCAAGATAATAACACTGAGGATTGAATCATTAACGTACTTGGAACTTATAATGAAAGAACTGATTGTTAGAATCATATGAGATGAACTAATGCTTTTATTTTAATAACACAGGATAAATTAAAACAAGTTAAGGTGATACACGTTAAAAAATCGGTATTTTCTGAACCTTTAAAGCATACTGGAAATTTTGTTGTTTTCTCAATTTTAATTAAAAATTTCTCATAATAATTTATTTTGTGTTATTAAATACTTAAATTGGACTAATTGATATACTATAGAACCACTAAACTTGTTAGATTTGGAGTAGGAACAATTGAAAAATCCATGCCTTTTGTTTAAGAAATATTTCTCTTTCCAACATCTGAGAAATCTTAAAAAGGTGTTATATGTTCCTGAAACTTAAGATGTTACAAAAGTGAACTATAAATCCAAACCTCCCAAAACCTAATTTTGAAACTCTGATTTACAAATTACAGAAAATAATTACAATTTAATTTAGATATGAAGTAAATACAATCCATATTAAGTTTCATAACTGATATAATTCTACTGTATTAATGATGAAACTATTAGTGCAAATTCTGGTTCAACTTTAACTTTTATGTTAAAAGAGTAATTGATAAACATTTATTTATTTTTTATTGAATATAAACATTGTTATTTAAGCATCAAAGTCCTTTTAGTTTTACAAAGTATAAACACCAAGGCCTCATTCTAAAACTATGAATTTTTAATATATTAATCCTTAAGTAAATCTCCTTCCAGTTTTATCTAAATAAGTTCAAAGCATTAATTTCTTTTAAAGTGCATAAACGTGTAAGACAGTGGTTCTAATCCCCCCCCTTATTCTCAGCACCCTTACTTGAAAGCAACTTTATATATAAATCTCTCTCTCTCTTTTCTTTTTTTGAAAATAAACTATTTTAAATTTTATTAAAAATTAAAAAAATTAATCCTAGATCAAAAAGAAAATTAAATAAATTTTAATAAATATAATAACCAGTAAGGTGCAATGCTAATTCAATAAGTCACTTTACACCATAACAATACTATAAACACTAGTGTACATTTTTGTATAAACATAGAAAATCCAATATTTACCAGAAATTATGCAAATTATTATAATTAGGGAGGTTTGCTGAAAGTCATGAATTATAAAATTTAAAGTATTTTGCATTTCTCATTTGAGAAAATTAAGATTTCATAGGATGCTGAAGTGTATACTTTTGGAGCCACTAATGTAAGAAAATACAAAATTAGCCAGCTTTGACATAAGTAATTAATTTTCTATTTTTTTTTCTTTGGAGTGTTGTAAATAAGAATTTTAAGAAAGCCAGCTGAATACTGTAAAACAAATAACAAAAATAACTATGCAAAGAGATCAAGATTATAATTTATACTTCAATTTGTAGGCTATCTTCATATGATCTAATTTTTAAAATTACTATTTTTTCATGCATAGAAAATGAAGTATAATATAAATCTAGGTTCAGAAAACATACATTGTTTCTTTGCAATAAAAATTCTTAAGGACAAAAAAGTTATTCTTCATCCAAAGAAAAACGTGTGTTTGATTAAACAATGAATGTACAGAATAAAAAAATATATATACATTTGATATTAATCAAAAACAAAAACTTTTGGCCATAACTTTTATTAAACTGTATTGTAAATTATACAAAGTACAATGTGGTTTTTAAAAAACAGTACTAAAAATGAACATTTACTTTATTAAGATATTTCAATATCAATAATAAATGATATATTCAGTAATGTTCTGCCCTCAGTCAAATTATTCATTAAAAGGCTCCAAATAAATATATAATTTGTGACAATTCTTAATGTTGCATTTACTGTATATTCAATATTTATAAACAAAAGTTAAAAACAAAAAAACAAACTATTGTAAAACAAATTTGTTTATATTTGAATATAGATATACTTTGTAAAAAAGATCATAAATTACGACTAGTTCACTAAAATAAAACTTACATTCATGAAAAATAAACAAATTAAAACTTTGATTTTATGTAATACAAAATAAAATATGTTTTGTACATCAAAATTTTTTACTCAAAAACAGCACCAAACAAGTTTTAAAAAAATGTAATGAAGATTAAAAATCCACCAGAAGAATAATTATTCCATTATGTATATACAATTGTACTTTATGTTTAACTCAAATGAATTCAGAGGAAGGGGGGGAGTACCCTTTAATTAGTATGATTGAAAAATACAAATCTCAATAAATAAAAGTGCATATCATAGAGATTTTGCAAGCAAATCAAAACATTTGCAACAAATTTTCAAATAGTCTAAATCTAGTAAAATTTGCAAGAAACATATATATTCTTCTTCTAGCAATCCTATCATTTTCAACTTTCTATACATCAACAATTAAAAACGTTAAAAATGAAGCATATAAATAATTACATTGTACACATTTAATTATGATTTATGTGACTTAGAATAAATAATGGGGTGGGGGTACATGAAATATCCACCTACGGCACAAGTATATTTATATCATTTAATATCATATTTAAAAAATTTGCTTGAACTTTCTTAGAGAAAAAAATTTATAAAAGTTGCGTAGTCAGTATAAGATATTACAAACTATCATTATTATTTACAAATACATTCCTTTTTTTTTTTAGTATTAGAAGTGTTTTAAACAGATACACATTGCTTTAATGGAATTTTTTAAAATTTAGTCAACTTTTTTATTACTTATTTATACTCAAATATGATTAGCAATTAAAATTCTTCAATGACAATTTTGCCACTTTTCTTCTTGTTCTTAAAAGTACATCTTTCCTAAAAAGAGAAGAACGTAAATTAAGGATGCAGCAAACAATCAATTAAATAGATATTAAAATTTATCATATGTTTTTGTTGACTTTCAGAGCACCCTGCATTAAACAATTTTATGCAAAATTTTATGAAAAAAAAAATTAAGCTTAAAAAAATATTTCAGATCTTCTTTTCCATAAATAAAATTCATTAAAAAATTATATTGATTTGACAAAAAGATTTAACAGAAAGTTAATTGATTTCTAACCTATCGAAATATATTTTATTTAGTTTCACAAAACACTAATTAAAAATATTATTGAATTTAAAGAATCAAAGATCTATAAGTGATTAAAAGTAATTTTCAAACCAAATTAGAATAAATGCCAGATAGGATTAAAATTCTGAACTGAGATTTCACCAAAAAATATTCAAATGTTAACATTCAAACAAAAAGAATTCTTCAAAAATTAGAGGGAATGATGTCTGCAGATGTCCTGCCAAAGAATGCTTTATATGGCATTAGAATATAGCAGAGTACAAATATTAGCTTTCGGCAAAAACCTAGTGTTTATATATAGAATCTATTGACATCTTTGGAATAGATTCTGTATAAACACTAGGAACTACAGAATCTATTTGGCAATTAATACCTGGTAGGCATTAATAGTATCCAAAAATTTGACACAAACAGCAAATTTAATATATATTTGTCACATATTTCTGAAAGGTTAGACAAAAAGACAGTCAACCCAAAGTTGCTATGACAGTGAGAAATTCGATTTTATACAAATTATAGAATAACCCAATTTCTCACTGGTCATAGCAACTTTAAAAGCCATCTATATAAATTTAACTTGTCTCCATCATCTAACTGATTGTAACATTGGTGGCGTGGAAAATGTTGAACCTGTGCTCCTTTTATATTCCAAGTTTGCCAGAGCAAGACGGAACTTAAGACTAGTTCTCCAAGCTCTTAATATAAAGTGGTCTCCAGATTTTCATCAACTTGTTTCCACCAGAAGGGCTCTAGAAAATTTTGTAAATTTATTATTGAAACCTGTTAAATTTTCTTATGTTATGTGTTAAATACTTACTCCTGTAAGCCTCATGTGATACTTTGTGGTGCACAGGGATTTTATAAATGCTTCAATAAATACATCATTGCATTTGCCTGAAAAATTTGGCAGGTATCTATACTATAGATGTGAAATCTGTGTAAGGAATCTTCATTTAAATAAAACTATAAGCTCTCTTTGTTTTATAGTTGTCTTTTTAACTTATATTTGAACAGAGGGATTAACTCTAAACTGATTTTATTTAAAATTTGAGAGACGTCTGGAAATTTGGTGTAAAGATTAAATAAAATTTTAACTGCCTAGTGTAAAGCATTTCTGAGTTATTTTGGTCTTAAAAAGATAATAATTTTCTAAAAATTTATTTTTCAAACTCAGGGATGACTAAAATGTAAAGATTCATCAAGATCTTAAGTTCCTATTTTTTGATGATTACTTTACTTCCACTGTAATACAAACATGTAAGAAAGTAAAAAAGGAATTTGTAAAATGCACCAATACTAAAGAAATAAGGTGTAGCTAATAAAATTTTGACCTCCCATATTTAATAATCAATATAAAGATATAATACCAAACCTCAAGTGCATTTTATATTAATAAAAAAGTAAAAGTATTAAAATAACATCAATAAATTTTAAAAAGTCACATAGAATAGAAACAATTTCTTTGTACTTTTATAGATTAGTGACAGATAAAACTTTCATGGCTAATTGCAAATAATTATGATGCTCAACAATTCAAATTATGATTAGGAGGCAGATAATTTCAAATATCAAATAGGGAAAATATTCAGTAAACTTTCTCTAATCTATTTTACACACTAGTCAGCTGCATTTATTTAAATATACTATCTAGTGATGAGCTATTGTTTTCTGTTAAAAGTTTCACTTTTAGTGCATGATTTTTCTGTTTAATGCAATCCTATTCAATAACTTGACATAATAGTTTTCACCCTAACATGGTATTGATTTATTTTTCACACATAGAAAATTGCATATTTAATGCTGCCTATAATCTGGACACTCTTTATAATCATATAGAGGTCTGATCCCATAAGTTGTTTTAGAGTGAACTACTATATTTAGTTCTTGAAATGCTTGGTTAATGTGTTACCCTTTTTAAATATATTTTATACTTTTTGTTATAAAATTCATACTGTAATCAAATGCAATATGCATAAGAACTAAGAAGATAGTTTTCAATGTGTAAAAACTAATTCGTGCTCATTCAATAATAAGGACACTATCTAGATAAAACTTCAAAGTTCAGGAAATACAATATTAAAGCAGAATTAGTTTATATCAGAATGAAAGGAGTTCCCTATGAGGGGGAAAGTACAAAAATGCCAATAAATTTTTTTTAAAAAATAAATAAACAAATTAAATTAAAAATAATTTTATACAAGCAAATATGATCAACATGATCTATGTATGAAAGTAAAATAAACACACATTTAATTTTTAAAAAAAACTTACATCCCATTAAGCTTTATATTCTTAACTTTGCAAGCTTGTCTAATAATGTTTGCTTAGGCTTAGGCGCTGTATCTTCCTTTGAAAACTGGAGATAATACACATCTGGATGATTTTCTTTAAACTGCAAAACAATGATAACAATTGACTCATGAGCTTTAACAAAAATTTAAATAGAGTAATTAATCATTGCATATAATTAAGCAATTACAATCATAACATAAAAATAATTTTTAAAAAGTAGTTAACATGATTGTTAGCACAATTATTCCTATAAATATATAATGCTGTATTATAAGGGTATTATACTGCAGTGGTGCATAGGTAGGCCATTCATCTTACAAAGTGAGGTTCATTTCCTTGAGAAGATTTTGTCACAAATTTGACATGTTAATTTAAATATATTAAATTAATCTTTAAACAATAACTGACTTGCCAAATATTCTACTGTATCAACAAATAAGAATATACTTTAATAAAAATTTAAGCTTAAGTACAAGTGCTGTGTTAATTAAACACTTTATTCAGGATAAAAAACTTAGTTCTTCACCACTGTTTTTCAGATTTTACAAATATTGTGTTATGTAAATTCAACAAAATTAGCATATTATATCTAAACAAAAATTGAAATAAATAAAAAACTTTATAATTAAATTTTTTTTTTTCAACTATACAAAACATGTATGATAAAATGCATTTAAAAAGGTAGCCGAACCTGTTTAATTTTTCTTTTCCTCTCCTTTTCTGAAATATTTTGATCATGTAGAATACTATTCAAGAGGCTTTTCAGTGCTTCTTGTGAAACAGAAATCTTTTGTTCTTCATACTGCTGTTTTGAAACCATTTCACAATAAGTAAGTAAACAGGTATCATCCACAGAATATTTAATCTGCAACAAAGCCATGGAGAGCAGAAGTCATCATGAGAGGAAAGAGTGCAACCCAGAAATTCACCCAAAACAAGAGACAAGCAAGCATCAGAGCAATTTACAAGAACAAATTAATGTGCAAGAATATTCTTAGAAATATAATACACACAATAAAGAAATTATTGATAATCAACATGCTAGTAAATCTTTAGCCATTAATATGCTACATTATGCTTGTGCATAATCAATTAAAGGAATTTCGAAGAGATTTAAAGCAAAAATAGTTTTAATGCACCATTCTTATGATGAAACTAAAAATTATGCATTATTCCCATTTCTTGTCTCTCAGAAGAAAGCAGATGATTTTTGATCTCAAGCAGTGCATATTCTGAAAGAGTGAAGAGTGCAATAGTGATGGCAAAAAATAACAGCTATCATGTATATATGTTACTGTGAGAGACCGAAATTGGAGAATGTCGACATTCGCTGGTGAATGTCAACACATACCAAAAACGTTGGTGAAAGACCGTACAATTGATTACATTTCTTGCACTTTCGGACCATCGCCGGTATATGTCGACAATCACAGACAAGCTTTGGTGGAATTTGAAAAGATGATTAAAGAGCTCGAAAAGGAGATAACAGAAGGCAACGTCAACAAAGAGGTGCGGCCTAGAGCACGTTGTGTTTTGCTGGAACACAAAGTCAACAGAGAAATATTGAGATAAGAAAATGCAAATCTGCATTTCTCCTCTCCGGATACGGAGAGATGAAACGCATATTCAAGATTCACCATTAGTGCATTGTGGATGTCGACATTTGCCGGTGTAAGTGAGAAATGAGGATATCTAGCAAATATTTCGGACATACACCAAGCGACTACGTGAATGTTGACATTCACCAGCGAATGTCGACATTCTCCAGATTTCGGACTTTCACGGTAACATATAGATATCTTAACATATTATTTTAACAACATATCGATTATGTTGACAACCAAATGACATTGTTCAATTGCTGATGCCTTTTCCTATACAGAATAGAAAATGATAGGACGGATTGTTTTAAAGACATAATAAAGAATTTTAACTCTTAAATATTATTTTCATTGTTAGCTCTGAATGATAAAATTTCTTATGCTGTAAAAATCAAGTAATGTAATAAATTGAAAAATATTTTAAATGTTTAATATTAAATAGAATTTTTCTCTCATTTTTTTTAAAATTTAAATTTTGCAGTGATTTAAGAAACAATATTTTTAATGGTAAAAGGATTAAATAAAACAACAACTGCATTTAATTGGGAATTTTCTATTTTTTGAATTTAAAATTTTCTCACATTAATTTTATTAATTTATTTACTATTATTCCCAAAATCAGTAATGGGAACACTTTGTAATAAGTGTTTTCACCTAAATTGGAAGTTTTCAAAACTTAATTACACACACAAAGGCAAAATTATCATGAATATGTATTTACAGAATCATCATAACAAATTTATCTATCAACCATTTCAATCTATTTCATTTATAATTATACAAAAATAGAAGAATTAAATTATCTTAAAACCTTTAGAGAGTAGTATTTGTTCTCAATAGATAACCACTAAATAACAGATTTCTAAGAGTATTAACCCATTTATGCCTACTGTTCCCTTTTTGGCAAAACAGTAGGCATAAATGGGTTAAAAAAATTGTTTTACAATTTAAAAAATAAAAGATTAAGATTTTTTTAATATAAATTCCAATTTAAATTTTATTATGATTTATAAAGGATAATGAAATAAACAAATAATAACTCAATACAGCATTAAAACAAATTCCTCATTAATAAAGACAAGTAGATATCACAATAGTTATCAGAGCTTTATTTAAATGGATTGAAAAGGCATATTAAAAATTTATAATTTTAATTTTATCATTTAACATAACCATGAAAGGCTGAAATCATAGTTATTGACAACTTTATTCATTTTTAAGAAGTTATTCCTTATTACTAATTAAGGTTATTATTTTTATAAATGATAATAAAATCTTGTAAAATTAATTTTTTTTGTAAATATTTTAAACTCTTCATCTTTATACAAATCTTTAGATGCATTTTCTAAAAACAAGAACTGCTTTTAATGTAAAATAATAATCAAAAATAAACATTGAAAGGTTAATATTTCAGCCTTAGAGCATGCAGTTAAGCTTTCAGATTAAATTTAAAAAAAAAAAAAAAAGCATGCAGATACTTAACCCAATGAAAGAATAACATGCAAAAGCAAGCATAGAAAAAAATATATTTCTTACTCTTCCAAAACATGACCGGGAAAGATCTTCCACTTCCTGTTTCAAGCCTTTTGGAATTTGGAATAAAAATTCACAATTATCAACAAGGAAGGCTGTTACTTCAAGCAGAAGTAAGCATTTTTGATCAGACTGCACAATAGCAGGTAAAAATGTTTCTAACAACTAAAAATAAAAAAATACATTAAAATTAATACATTGAAGGCATTTCCCACATTTCAGATCAAATAGTTACATCTTTAAAATGTTTTATTAATTATTTAAACTGATTTTCAGTAAACAATAAAAATCTTGCTTCAAATAATGCTAAAAGATGAAAGAAGTTCTTTCAAGTATGAAAATGAATCAATCAAATCTGTGCAATAGGATCAGCTATTTGTGTTTTTCTTGTTCAGTAGAAGGGTAGGTAATTAGTATTCATAAATATAATTCTTAAAAATCCATAGTTAACGTTTTCTTAAGAATATAGATATATTTAATTCAGAAAGTTCAGTTCATTAGCTTTAAAAACCAACAATTTGAACTTGGAAAAAAAAAAAAAATCAGAATAACCAGATGCTCAGAATTTCAAAACTGCTAACTATAGTAGAGTTATTGCTCTTTCTATTTTTTAAGGAATAAATTAGAAAACTCACATGGACAATACAGAAATAAATTTAAAGACATATCAATAAACATAGTAAAATATTCTTACTATTCTTTTCTTGTATATTTGTAAGTTTGCCATTTCTTATTTACTATTAAACAATATTTATTTTTTAAAAACTGATAAATATTACTTTGATTACAAGAACAAATAAATTTATGTAATCTTGAACCATAAGAGTATTAAAAATAAAAGCACAAAAAAGATATTTACATAAAGTCGCATTGATGTTTCCACATTTAAAACAAACTTTCCATTCTTTAAAACTTTATTTATAAGTCTCATCAATAAATGAAGCTGTCTTCGATTTACAGATGGTAAAAGCAAAAGAATCAACTGAAATGACAGCTTCAATTCTTCACAATATTCCTTTGCTGTAAATGTTAAAAAAAATAAATTATTAGTTCAAGACATAGACAATGAAAAAAAAAACATTTAGCTATTTATAATATAATATATAGCTATTATAATCCAATTAACGACAAAAAATTTATGATATATAACTATTCATAACAATTCTAATAAATGTTTATATATGTCCATCAAAATGTGCTCACATTTTTTTTAGCACAACATATTACAACTTAGATTTTCTTTTCTTTTGAGCAACAAATTATTCTTTAAAAAATATATAGCTCTTTAAAGGTATGATGGATTTATAACATAACAAAATTTTGTAATTTTCAGTTTTAAAAGTTTATTATGGATTTGAAACTGACTAAGTCACAACTGAGATTTCAAAATAATAAAATTATAAATCTAAGATGCCATTAAAATTTTTTAAAAACACCTTTGATAAATTAAACAATAAAAAAAGCTATGCAATTACAACAAAATATTTTTAAAAAACTGTCTGCTTAATTACATGCTGCGAGTCATTTATACAAATTTTATTTGCCAGTCATTAACAATATTCAAATATCTTTAAACAAAGGAGAAAAACTCAGTAATAATGATTATTATTTCAAAGGAATTTTCCTCATCATGTTAATAAATGTTTTTAAGAACATAATTAAAAAAAAAAAATTTTTTACATGTTTATTACTGAAAGTATAATTAAACTTTCTAAGCATGAACATGCCCTAAATATTGATATCAAAATTATATAATGCTGATAGAAAAAATAAAATAAAAAGATAAAATGGATCATTTTTTGTAAAGCTGTTCATGAAATTTAAGTGAAAGCAAATTATAATTTACAAAAAAAAAAAAAAAAAAAAAAAGTAAGATAAAACATAGAATTTATAACGAATTACATTATTTCAATCACAATTGGAACAATTTCTTATAGAATTTTCTTAAAATCTATAAAAATATACACCAAGCCATTTTTAAGAGTAAAATAAAGGCCTTATCACATGGTCAAATACTGTCTACACATTCATGGATAAATGACTACGAAAATTATATCACTTTAGCATTTGTTGCCTAGTAAACCTATAAAAGCTGGTGTACTTTATGGTGTTTATTGCTTTTTATTCATTGCCCCTACTTAGTTAATATCTGCAGTTTTCTCATTTCATTACTCATGGGATATTAATTAAAATATTACTTGAATCGATTCAGTATAAAATGGATTTTGCTGAGACATCGTTATAGTGCATTATACTCAGAACAGTGCTGAAAGAAAATGACAAATCATAAAGAAAATTGGAGCAACAAAAATGACTGTTTAGATTCAGACAGAAAGATTGCTATGAAAATTTTCTATTCTTAATAAAAGCTTTGTTGGTAATTTTTGCATTAATAATGGCAAGTTAAAAAGCAAAAATATTTTATACTGCATATGTGCTAGTATTTTACAAATCCCAATAAATTAATCCTATCCTATCAATATTAAATTGAAAACAAAAAATATATTGAAAAGATTTAGTGGGTGGGTGTGCAATTAAACTTAACAGAATGCGTAGCATAATAAAAAGGGCATACATTTAAAAATCATTTTTAAGTACTTTTAAAGTGCTAAATTTTTTCAAAAAGTGCAATGAAAACAAAAATAATGTTAAATTTTAATGCAATTCAGTATTTAGTCTCAGACTAGCATCAAAAATCACTCTTTAAAAAAATGCATTAAATGTCATTTTATCATTTTCATTTTACTTGCACCTAAAGAGTTTTTTTTTTTTTAACTTTGTGAATTTGTCTCTATGCATCTTTCTCAATGCCAATATATAATTAGAAATGATACATGATTCCAAATTAACATATAATTTGTTAAATTTAAAAGAAAAATTGATAAAAAGAAGCTTGAAGATTTAATTTTTTGATAATGATAAAGGTATGATCATTTTTATGTTTTTATCAAAACTAAATGTGTTTTACAATAGATTTCCAACAGTGTTGCAGAAATAATTTTTAAAATTGTATTATTATTTTATATTGTATTATTTTCAAATATTTAAAATTAAGTTTAAAAATTTCAATAAAAAATCTTTGTTATAAAACAGAGAACATCCCATGCTAAGAAAATAAACAAGCTCACATATGTATGAATGTAAAAAGGTGCTTTATTTTTGAAGCATTTTCTTACTATGCACCATTTAAATAGAAAAAATAAGAGCTATATTAGTTGGTTTTTTTTTTACATTAAAAAGATAAAACAGAAGCAGAATCATTCATTAATCCTATCAATATTAAATTTTAAAAAATATATATTGAAAAAATTGATTTTGTGGGTGGATCTGCAATAGGCCTTGAAATGTACTATATGATAATTATTTCAAGGTCAGAAAACAGAATTAATCATTAACTTTCACATTAACATAGGAAATAGAAGTTTTAAATTATATAGAAGCTGTTAATAAAGTTTCTTGTGAAAGAGGTCAGAGAAAGCAGATTCTTTATCGGAAGACTAAATATATATTTTTGTCCTTTTCTTTTTTTCATATAGCACTTATAATGAAGTAGAGAAGAAGTGGCAGAAATAATCAAATTACTTTTTACAAACAAATTGTCATCAATCGCACCATTCTTGGCACATTATGTCACTGTTGAAGTTTCACATCATTGGTTGAATTTCATTTGCACCACACATATATACAAAATAATATTAGATAAATTTGGACAATGAATTTTTATTTTGTTTAATTTTATAAGCCATATGTATTAATTCAGATATATTGGTTATAAACTAGTCTAACATACATTTGCATAGTGTTGAAAGGTCATACATTAACGGCTGCAATAAACTTACCTTTTTCAATGCTTTGATCCATGGGTTTTTGTGGTGTTTGATTTATTTGACTAGAAGAATTTTCAGCACATATGGCACTGGATGAATAATACAATCCTTGTTTATTGCACCGCTTTGATGAATCACTCCAATTGTCTTGCTCCACTTCAATGACAGTTTTTGCACTCAAATTTGAAATATCTAAATCATTTATTTCACATAAATAAACATTAGAACCAGAAGAAAAATGTTCAAGTGAATGGCTATCCTGAAATTCAAGTTGAGAATATTTTCGAGGACTTCTGTGTTCTTTTATTTCATCTTGCAAATACAAATTTGAGCTCCAGGTTTTCAGAGGTGCTTTAGATCTGAAAATAAACATATCAGAGTTATTTTGCTTTTTTTCAATGAATTTTTAAATAAATTTCAAATATAGCAACTAAACACATACACATATAAACTCATCATGCCATAATTCTCTTGATAAGTTTCCAGTTTTTATAAAAAGCAAGAAATTGCATAATAAATCAACATAGAAAACTAACAATACACAGAGACCTAACTTTTGCATTTGTTGAAGAAATCTGATTACACAATTTTTAACTTAGTATTGTCTATATTTTGATATAGACTAAATTAACAGTTTACAAGTATACAGGATAAAGGAATTATGAGCTTTCAAACTAAATAAAAGAACAGGAAAGAATGAAAATGGGAGCAAAAAAAAAAAAAAATGATTAAAAAACCCATAAAAAATGCAGAATTTAAATAAAAGCAAGGAAACAGGAGAATGTTGAGGGAGGATATTTACATTTCATTTAGAATACAGGGATCATAAACACTTATAACAACCAATCTTCATATGCACAGCAATTTGATTATAATTTTTTGGACCAATTAAATTCTGTTATATTCTATAGATGATCAGGTTTTGAAAGTTCTATTCCTTGCTACAGAAAAAAAAATTGATGTGTTTTTTAGATCCCACCACTGTTTAAGCAGTTTTTATGTAACAGATAACATGGTAAAATTGAAATGAAAAAATATATATTCAGTATTTTCCATTTAACAAAATTTAAATGAACTGGTGATACTATATATATATATATATATATATATATATATATATATATATATATATATATATATA
>JAPMOQ010026410.1:365686-402773 GCA_026543055.1 Argiope trifasciata | reverse complement strand
ATATATATATATATATATATATATATATATATATATATATATATATAATATAACATTATCAGGTTATTTATTTTTGCATCAATGAACAACTTCAAAATAAACCCAGCCACACTCCCTCCCCTACAAGAAAATATGATATAAGATTAAAAAATTAGCTTTCTAACGGTATCAGTTTTTAAAATTTATAACGTAAGCTTCTATTTTTAAAGAAATATTTTAACCATGTTTTTAGCACGTGACTGGATAAAATAAAAGAATACCGGAAGTTCGAATAAAAAAAAAACTATCATCGCAAAATAAATCTAAAGAAATGCAACTTTTAGCATGTGACTGGATAAAATAAAAGAAATATAAAATGTGATATTTTCTAAAAAAATAAATGCAAAGCAAAGGATTCTATGATCGTTTGCAATATCTAAATAATTAATCCATAAATCTTCTTTATGGTAAACCTGATCGAATTTAGACAGGATATGCATTGGAATCCAGACTCAATGGCATATTTCTATTATCGTTTGCAATATCTGTATCATTAATTCAATAATTTTTTTCACTATAAAATGTGATAGTTTCTAAAAAAATAAATTCAAAGCTAAGGTTTCTATAAAATCTGCAAAAGTACGTCGAAGGGAAAAAATTAGGTTTTATCACCGTGTTGCCATCCTTTTGACGGAAGTAAAAAAAAAAAAAAAAAAACTATCATCGCAAATTAAATCTGAAGAAATGCAACTTTTAGAACATGACTGAATAAAATAAAATAAATATAAAATGTGATATTTTCTTTAAAAAATGCAAGGCAATAGATTCTATGATCGTTTGCAATATATAAATCATTAATTCAATAAATTATCTTTAATTATACAGGATATGCATTCAAATTCCTTTCCAATGGCCAATTTGTAAAATATTATTAATAGGCTGTTTAATACTATTAATTTGATCTAAATGAAGTAAATAATTACATTTTATGTAGTTTGAGTCAAACAATGCATTTATGAATAATGAGTTTTAGATTTCTTCATACTTTGCTCTGTGACCCATATTTTACAAAATATTTTTATTGATATTTTAAATAAATGTTGCTACATCTATCAGTCTTTTAAATCGATCATTAAAACTGACTGATTTATAAAATTAAAGAATATTATTATGAAAACGCATTCTTTTAGAACTTTCAGTCCATTATCTTAAAGAAAATATTAATTTCAAGCCAATCAATGCCCGGAGTTACTTCAAGACTAATGAATATGTGATTTAATTGAAAATTTTAGAACACATTACTCATGACGAACCAGCTGGTCGCCAAAGGCGGCTAGTATATAAATAATAAAACATTATCAGGTTATTTATTTTTGCATCAATGAACAACTTCAAAATAAACCCAGCCACACTCCCTCCCCGACAAGAAAATATGATATAATAAACTACAATTACAATCTTATTTAAATTTTTTAGATTTGTTTATATGTCATCCCAATACTTAAAAAACAGAAGAAAAAACATACTTTTTCAATACAAAATAAAACTAGATAATATCCATAATAACAGACAGTACAAAAATATTTAAATCAATTTTTTTTTACATCCTTACCTTAATAAATCTTCATTCAAAGCCTCTGGCATATGACTCTGACTGCAGACACTGATGGTACTTACTGATTCAATACTACCAATAGAATTGGTACCTGAATTATCACTAGCAATTACACGAGTTATAGGATTTGATGTAGCAAAATCAGTTTCATAGATAACAGTGGAAGGATAATCCCACATTAAATCAGGATCATCAAGAAGAATTTTACCATGACTAGTTGCTTCTCTATCATATTCCTGTACTCTTGAGTTTTGATCAGCGAAAGTGAGGGGAGTTGAAGTTTTGATATCCGAGGCTGATAAATGTGATTTAGTGCTGTTGTTAAGAAGAGAAGTGACATATTGAGTTTTGGCACTGTTGAAATCAATATACTGATGATGAGTAAAATGACCTAAAAAAATGAACAAATCAGAAAAACAATACAGCTTTTTAGAAATTTTTCAATATTTAAATTTTTAGCAAACAATTACAAAATTATTTTAATAATAATAATAATAATATATAAACATTATTATTATTATATTCCATTTAGATATCATTCCTAAAAGGAAATAGAATTTAAAAAGTTAAGTACATAAATAAATATGTAATATTTGACATTTGAAAACTATTGTTGCACTAAAATTAATTGATATTACTCATAAATATTTAGCAAGAAATTATAATATTACACTTTTAATAAGTTTTTTTTTTCAATGAAATAAAAGAATTCTTATTTAATCCCAAGAAATTTAGTAATAAACAGTCTACTAGCTTTTTAGTACAGAGTAGTCAACAAGTAAAATAACCCAAATTTTAAAAAAGTATGCATTATATGATAAAGATAATAATGTAAATATAATTTTAGTGACGACAGCTGTTGAAAGTAAAAATAACAGAATAAAAATTTCAATTGCAACATTTAAGTACTATTTGTCTTATCTAAGATGGGGATAAAATTTTCCTAAGCACAGATAATTTTTTCACAACAAAATGCTTCATTAAAATTAGCATTAAAGAGCAGCATTCAAATGAAAGCATTAAAAGAGCAGCATTCAAATGTTATGTAGTCAAATAAAACAATTATAAATTATTTGGTAATATGATTTTTATGAACATCTCACAAAGAGATTAAAGTGTTTTCAATTTTAGGAGCTGCAATCACTAATGAAAAGGCTTTCTTCATAATCTCATATAAAGAGAGAGATGGGAATGCACAAAAAACTTGAATTTGCTTTCTTAGAACATGCAGAGATTCAGAAATAGAAAACCTCACATTTGTTTTAGTAATTGCACTATTATAAAAAAAACTATTTAATATCACTTGAAAACCTTTTTAGCCTAATGTCTCTCCCTGAATGAAACTTGGTTTCACCAAGGCAGAAAAAAAGTATTAAAGCATGTAAATGAGGAATTTAAATAATCTGCAAGCGTTTTGCAAGAAAACTATCTTCATTGCATATTGACATATTATGTTACAATGAAGAATTGTAGTAACCATTATTGAAATTAATTTTTTTAGCAAATGGTGAATGAATTATCTAAACCAATATTATCTAAAAGCTTATTGGATTACTTACAAAAGATGAATACTTTTGTTGGTTACAGCCAGATAATACAATAAGACATATTTCTAATGCATCAACTTCATTTCACAATGTTTTTTAATTAATTTATTTTGATTAATGACCTAAAAAATTATACCCTTTCTTGCTTCCTTCCCCCCCCATAGTCTTACCTAAAAGCATGTGTTCATGTATATAATCTACAAACTGTCATTGAATTGAAAGCATGCTGGACATAAGTATTAAAATAAAATTACAAGTGAATAAATGAAAAGTAATAAGCAGAGAAATAAATAGCAAAGAGCATCTATGCGAATTCATAGCCCAAAATATCATATTTTGAATATCTTTTTCGATAATGTTTATTCTTGTTATTATTGTAATTATGTATTATTGTAATTATTCTTGTTATTATTTATGTATTGTTTTAGGATAGATGTTTTTCTTTTAAATTTTATTTATATTTAAAGTTTAAATTCATTTTATTTATATTTACAATTTATTATTAAAATCTTTTTTTAGATGCATATTATTATCACTAATTGTATGAAAATGCAACTGATATTTTAGACACAGAGAATTTACATTGAATTTGTCGAAAAATAGATTAAACATTCTAACCCGATAAGACAAATTTTAAATGTTTATTTTAAAGAAGCCACTTATTTAACACATTAAACTATAGACTTGTATGGAAACCTACACCTGTTTCAAAACAACTAGATTGAATTCAGAAATAATAATATAGCTCTGAAATTACTTTTGATTTAATATTTAACTTCCTTTGCACAAATTATGCACACAAAAAAATCAGAAATTAAAACCCTAAATACAACAGATCAAATGAAATTTTACAAGTTCTTACAAAAAACTTTAAGGAGAAGAGGTGTTAAGGATTCTGTCAACAGAGGAACTTGAGTATTAATAAAAAAATCTCGAACAACTTTGAAAACATCTTTCTCAAATCCAGGATAATTTGGTAAACAACTTCCACTTCCACTAGCATTTGGCCCTGGGGGAAAAAAGCATATAAACCAAAATAAATTAGTGAAATATATTAGCAAAATTAATTTTTTTGTTCTGATGCTGAAATATGTCATTTAAATGCAAACAGCCTTCACATTATAGTATTACACATTGAAAATTAAATACACCATAGTACAATATCTTGCAAATAATAATAGTTAATTAGATTTTTCTGATCAATCTCAAAAAATCTGGCTTCTGCATGATAATTAATTATGTACAAAATTAAAGATAATTTGTGTATTAATTACATGCTATTAGAGAGTTTTAAATTTAATTATATATCATTGGTAAGCATAATCAATAGAGCAACTTAATATCTTTGCCAGATTTTCTTAATTTCTGGTTGCAACAGAAGATATGTCATCTTCAATGTTTTAAAATATTAGACTATTATTCCCAGGCAGGCAATTAATACATAAGTATGAAATTTTATTGATTAATTTTTGGAGATGGAATTTTAAAAATTGATGCAATGATTTTCATTATATGTATTTAGTGCATTAGAACATTTTATTTCAATTTAACAAATAAACTTACAGTTTGCTAGGCATTTCATAGCCGATATAACCCAGTGAGGTATGTCATCTGAAAGAGTATGGATGAAGGAATGTCAATAATACTAAAAAGTAGAATAGTTATAAAAGCAATCCATAGCTTTAAAAATAAATACTCTAACCTGTTTTATCAACTAAACAAACTACACCAGTTTTGCTCAGTCGTGAGACATTATGTTTAATAATTAAACCATCTACATCCTTCTCTTCAAGATTGTCCAATACTGATGGAAATAACTTCTCTATCCTAATAAAGTATATAAAATCATTCATTACTAAATTTGTATTTTCACATGCCTATTACAAAAGATTATAATATGAAAGAAAGAGTTATATTTACTTACCTGGATAAAGTTACTTTTTTCCACACTAATTTCGTTTCATCAGCAGAAAGTTTCCTTTCTACAAAATGACACTCGGGAAGATTTTCTTTTTGGATGAGAGGTGGAGATCTTGTTCTTCTTTCAACCTTTTCCACTCTACGATTTCTTGAACCAAATGATGGGGATTGTATGAGACACACAGCAGAAGGCTTACACATCTGAGATATAGGAGTGAATCTAAAATAGGAAATTAATATAATTAAAAAGAATTAAAATTGAAACAGTTAAATGATTAAAATACTTCAAATAACATAAATAAAGGAAAATTATTTAACATTTAAATAATACATTAAAAAATTATTGCATTTATAGATTCCAGTTTTGTTAAAACTATTAAACTTTTAAAATTTTGAAACAACTTTTATACGCCCCTTTTCTAAATAACATATTTTAGCAAAAATAATTTAAACACATTGCATAATATTAATACTTCATCAATTTGCCACTCATAGATTATAAAAAAAAATGATTATCAATTAAAATAATCTGACTAAATAAATACTTCAGTTTATTTAAAAAATGATAAAAACGTGACAAAATATTGTTATTATTTATAATGTTTAAAAAAAAGAAACACTAATTTTACACTTAAGAACAGAATTTTACTATATTAGAAAAAATATATTATCAACAAAACAAATGCAATTGAAAAGAAAATACCTGTACAAATGAGAATCATCACTAAACTCTTTATTCTTGGACCTCACAATAATGCTCTCAATCACATGACATTTCAAAAATTTCTGCAACAAGTTAACTGTTTGCTGCCTGAAACAAAATTTATAAAATATTGAAGAATATTCTATAATTACATTATTCCAAACAAATTATAAATATATAAAAGTCAAAAAATAATTTATAAAGTGGTTCACGTTTAGTGCTTGGATTGAAGGAAAATCATAAATGTAATATCTACATGCTTTTTCCTTTTAACCTCTCTTTCCTTTATATGTAATTACACAAAAAGTTGTTAGGTTTCATAAATCTAACTTCAAAGCATTTTCAGGGTTGCTACATATACATACACACACTTAAGGCATTGAAATTCTCCCATTACAGAAATGACATTTAAATGTCCTGTATTTCTCAGTTCTTCCAGTACCCTGTAACCTCCTCTCATATATATATATTTTTTCCCTTCAAAAGTCCAATTTGTGTGACAGGTTTTTATATATATATATAAAGGTAAATTTCATTATTTGAAATCATTTTAATAATATAGCAGTATTGACCAATTTTAGGCAAGACTAAAAAAACCATCAAGAGTAATTTCTCCTTGGCTTTACTGTATACTATTATAATACAAGATCGTATGCTTACAAGAAGAGGGCATGAGGTTGAAAATTCAGACAAATATGTATATATATATATATATATATATATATATATATATATATATATATATAAGATAAATACAAATGTTAAACTCCATCCCCATAGCTTATAATGTCTTTGAATTATGTTCTTAAACATACAGACATAATACAAAACTGGAATTTCTGGACTCCCCAAAATGAAATTCCCCAAAATATTAAAAGTTTTATTTTTATTTTTTGAGAACTATAATAATTTTGTTTAACATGTTTCATTCATAAGAAGGAAACAGATGGTGTACGTATCTAAAAATAGACAGTATAAAAAGTTTTAAACTGTGAAACAGTTTATTACATCTTTTAAAATAATTATAAAGTAAGAAACTTAAATTTTTTTAAAACTAATCATGAATAAAAAGTTTGAAATTAAAATATTATTCGATTTTACATCCATTTTTATTTCAAGAATTGAACTTGGCTAAATATTTTATCATTACTCTAAGTAGAAAAAATTCTTAATGAAATAAAAATCTTTTTTCTAATGGAAAAATCTTAGAAATATAAAGAATTCTTCAGTCATAGATGAATAGAATATCAATATGAATTATCTGCAATGAAACTGAACATGATAAACTATAAAACAGTTATTTCAGCAGTAATTTTTTTTTTTTTTATAAATGCACATTCAGTATTTCTTGAAAATTTAAAGCTTCATAAATATTTATCCAAAAGAAAAACAAACAAACATACCTTGTTACTTCAGGACCGAAATTCGGGTTATTCATGAGATAGCAATGAAGCCATGTGACAGCTTCTGAAGCTGCAAAGCAATTATTATATGTCTGCATGCGACGTCTGTGTTTCTTTACAGGCATTCCTGACTGAAAAGCTGAGATGACTTCATTCCACTGAAATATATATATTTTTTAATACAAAAGTATGAATCATTTTTCTATTATCTTAAATGTATCAAAATATGCATTAAAAATCTATTAAAAGTAAAAACTTAATGAGAAGAAACTCGGAAAAAATTGTAAATTTCACTTTATAATTCTGTTTAGCACAAGGGAAAAGAACAAATATTCATTTTACACAATACAGAGTTTTTAATTTTGGAACATATAAGATGGTCTAAATCACCTTTAAATTTTAAGAAAACTGCAATTTTAAAAAGGCTAAATTGAAATCTACCTTAATATTTAATATCAAGTGTGATAATCCAAACATTAAGGTACAGTAATTTGGTTAACAACATTGTAGCTATTTCTTAATTTGTACAAGTTTGCATCCATAAAAATGTGTTTTTATGTTGGAAATTCAATGCTACTAACTATGTATAAAGGTAGCAATAAAAGACTTAATTATATTTCAACCAAAGGCTTCATTTTCTTATCTTATAGTCCAAAAACATTAGTAATTTACTCAGAAAATACTTATTTGATTGATTTAAATAATTAGAAATATTCTGTTTTAACAAGGAATTACAGTTTAAAAATACAATTGAATCAACTCATATTCAACCTATATCACATTTTTAAAAATTCTGGACAACTTCAGATATAATTCCAGATAGAAGTAATCAAAAATTAGTGTGACAGAAATATTATAAATTTTTCCGAGGGAAAAAACGATACAAAATTAATAAGTTGTATCATAATTCTAGTTAAAAACCGAAAATTCCAAAAACGACCTTTAAATCAAATTCTTTTAAGTTAAAGTAATTCTTAAGAATAAAAACATACCAATCTTGTGGCTCTGTATGGTTCTTTATTGTCCATTTTCACCTCTTTCGTAAAAATGTCAGTACCTTAAGAAAAAGTAATATTAATAATAAAAATACGTATTACAAGAAGTTATAAATAAATAAAAAGTAATTTTTTTTAACGCAACATACGTTCCAAACAGCAAGCCTAATATAGAAACGAAATCAGTAAATTAACCCATATTGAGGGTGAAGCAGTTAAATAGTTTACATGTAGATTGGACGGTGTTCTGATGCACCTCAGGAGTAGTCTGCTTCACTCTTTACTGTTATGATACTCCATCTTATTATTTAAATAAATTACACTTAACGGGAAAAAAAGTGGCAACTTAAAGCTCTAAAAATTTAATCGAATGGTATTTCAAATTGAATAATAAAACATCAGAGATACAAAATGGGTAGTAGCCAAATCACACAAGTTTTTTCATAAAAAATTAGTAAATTAACTCTTGTTATGAATTTTGAATTCAAAAACTAGCCCGCTTTAAACGTTGCCACTTCCTCTTTTCCTTATTATTTCAATTTTACTTCATATTAGGAAATGAAGATCGCTAAGCATCAGTACAGAAACTTAAATTCCCTTGCGTTCTGTGCAAACTATTATTTGAATAATTATACATTATTTATATTCAAAAAATGATGTAATTCATATTTTTAATAAAACTTTTTTCAATGAATAAGGGTAAAAAATAAAACAGAGCTATACAGATTAATCTCTTCTGTTTTCATTTGGTTTGCATTGATGAAATAAGGAAATTTCAAAAACTTTTGCTTCAAATTCTGTCAGAATTTTTGATTTCAGTTAATAACTTCATAACATAATTGAAGAGAATTTTAAATTGACAGAATGGCAATAATGCCCTTAACCGGAAATTCGATGGAGTTGTAGGAATAGTTACTTCCGTTAATATTTACTCGTCTTTTGAGGTCAATGAGAGTGACGTTGGAATGTGCTGTTTTGTCAATTCTCCTAATGAAAATTTGAAAAGCATCCCGTATCCACGGTGCTCAAGACTAAGCTAATATTTAGTGAACCATTTAGTTTAGATTTATTTTATTTAGTGTCTTCTCAAATTCCGTGCAAACATCCGACCAACGCCTTGAAATTACCGGTTTTGAAATTAAACTCATTAGTAAGTATCATTAAAATTTAGTATGATTAAATTCATATAAATTTTTATTCAGCTTCTTACTCTCCGATACAGAAATTTATTTTATTATGTGTATTTAAAAAGTTAAGAGTTTCAAGTGTTTGTATCGTACTAAGCCTGAAATTAAATGAATTAGTTATGAGTTTTGAAAAATTATTTTATAAGTAATGAATTTACAAATATACAACAAGTTTATATGGAGGACCGCTTTCTTACAATGTATCTTTGCATTAACCCTGCGTTTAAACTTCCTAACAATGTTACATGTCAGAATTGTTTGTTTTGAGTATTATGTAAAAATTTACTCAATCCTAATTTTAAAAATGTGCATTTTCTTTAACCCACATATCCTTAGGTGATTATGATAGATAAATCGATCATTATAAATTATTTACATTCGTTTTACTTATTGTATATATGTCTGATTGAAAAACTCCTGATTTCGTGTGTTAATAACTCATTAGAGAAAAATTGAAAATAAGATATTCAGTGATATATTATGAAAATTCCAAGTTGCACATTCTTAATTAACGAGGAAACTTAATGTGATTTTTTCAAATACTTCTTGTTGTTGTTATTGATCAGATTGTTAAATATTATACTCAATGATTATATTAATTATATAGAAAGTTTTCACTTGTGTTGCTTTTAATTTAATGTATTAGTTGATGATAATCAAACTAGATATATGGTTTCAAAAGCTTCTTCATACTATTTTTACTGCATAAATATGGAATTCTTAAGCATTTTTCAACACTTTATTGATATGTTTTCAAATATGCCTTCATTATTATTGAACACATTATTTTTAGGATCTACAGTATTTATGAACTATTCCATGTCAATCCAACAAGCTTTATTAAAGATACAAACTCAGATTTTCCCAAATTTACCATAGGTGTACTATTTAAATATATATGGAGAAATACCAATTTCTATTGAAATATGTCTATTTTTGAATTATTGAAAATGAGCCCTTAATTTTATTTTAATGAATAATCCATAATCTTAAATTTATATTTTATCAGCTGTTTAATAGCATTATGAAGTATTCATGGGTTAAATCTTAAAAGTATTATTTTATTTTTAAATTTTTAGACTGACAAAAAAATTGTATATTAACTTTAATGATATTTGATAAAAATTCTGAACTTAACATAACAGTAATTCTAAAGCATGTCCATATATTTGTGTGAAATTTGGCAATTTCCCCAGTCTATAAAATCTTGCACCAATAATATATTTTTTAAAAAATCTGAGATGTTATGCAAAATATTATTTTTAAAATGTTTTGATTTGACATGGAGTGATTCTTATCTGCTTGCAAACTGTCTCTATATATAGTTTATATACATATGTATATATATATGGGAAGATTTATTACTTTAAGACTTTTAAGTTTAATAGTTATAATGCATAAGCTGATATAAATCAAGCATTCACAGTACAGAATTTGATAATTTTGTGCTGTTGGGATATTATCAATTTAATGCTTATAAGTAATATAATGGAGAGGTGGATATGTTTTAATATCTTGCAACATTTATAATTTCTTTCATTTGGAAATGCTACTTCAGTATTTGACAGGTGCCAATCAAGTTTTTCCTGGACCTTTATTTTTCAATATGCTTTACTTATTGAATTGAATTATATATTTTTTAAAGTAAAGTGCTACTTCCATATAACAATCACAGGACTGGAAATCTGTCTTATATTAAAGAAGGAGAGGGCTATCTCCCCCCCCCCTTAAATTTGTAGCATATTATAAAATAAAAAAATGTTCAATTTTAATTTGTATTATTTTTTGTAATTAGCAGTGGGTCTGTAACAGAATGTAGATAATTACAAATCATGTGATTAATCCATTTTCAATGAGTTTTAATTAGTTTGTCTTGAAATAACCTTATTATATAAAAATATTTTAATTGGTCAAATTAACAACTGATTTTTAACCTTTTTGCATTAAGAATATTTTTTTCAGTATGAATATTTAAATTGTTTCCTTTTTTTCTATGTATAGAAAAACTTTTTTATGGAACAAAATGCATTTGAAAAGATTTCAATTTTATCCACATCTTCATTCACAAGAGAATCATTATTGGAAGGAGTAAATTTTTTAGTTGTGTTTTGAAGAATGACATTTATAACATACCATTTTTGGGGAATTTCACAAATTGTTGTGAATTTCAAATTGTCGAGAACATTTCCATCTGTATGAATAATTCAGTAGACTTCTTTTCTCTCATCCGTTTTACTATCAGATTCCATATTGCTAGCATTCACAAATCTGACCTTTTTGAAAAGTAGGAGACATCTCTTTTTAAGAGCTGATGTAATCCACGAAATTCCATCTAAAATTATCTGCATTATCTGAATGGCTAATCTAATTTCCTAACTCTTCACTTCATTTACAAGAACATATTTGAAAAGATTTCTATATGTTATTTTATAGCTATCAAATTTTAATTTGACCAAGAGGTTATAATTTCAAAGCAGTTTTAGATGATTAAAATATTTTTTACAAGATTTTTTTTCTGATGGGAAATAGAAAGGATAAAACAGACCAGTCTTGTCAATATTGGATATGTTTTGAATTCATATCCTTGGTACCTTCGTTTCGGTTGAACCCAATTTGTAACATGATTTATGTCTACAGATTTCTCTTTAACATAAATAAATATTAAACAAATATTGTGATGTTTTGCAACTCTTTCTAACCATTTATTTTATGTCTTAAAGATGTTTAATCCCTTCACTGATTGGCTTCTTAGACATGTTTTTTGCACAAGTAGAGTAGAGTAGAGCAGAACATTTTTATTGCTACCTTTTGTGAATTTTACATGTTTCAGTTTTTCTTTTGAATATACCATCCACATTTTTCTCATCTCATCTTGGTGGTTCAACAGTTGTCTTACCGAAGTTTTTCCTATTTTAAAGCAATTAGATGGACAATGTACACTGACTTATTTCCACAACTTCAAGAGCATCTGTGTTTTCTTTTAATGTCAATCTCTTTCATTTCAATACCATTATAATTCACAAAATTAAACCAACATATATATTTATAGGGTAGTTTTATCAAAGGTAGACATTTACAAAGTAACTGTTTTGTAAAATAGTTAGCTTTCAATTTAGATTTAGCCTTCAACTTATATATATATAATATCTGTGTATGTATATATATCCTCTAACTTTTAATGCATTATTTTGATGTAAAAACTGTTATTACATGACATTATAAATAAAGAGGAAAAAAATAAGCTCGATAATTTTTAATGTCACTAGTAACGATGGTTTTAAAGTTACCTCGATACAAAAGTGATAAAAGCAAAAAATAAATAAATAAAAAGATGATATTTTCTGAATGTAATTAAGGGCAATATGGATTTGTATAATTCTGGGCAGATGATTTGGGTGGGTGGGGGAGCTTAATGAAATAAAATATATATTTTGAAAATAGATTGTAAATAATATATCATATTAAATTCAAAATTCTATACAAATGTATTAGACATTGTGTATATGATTCTAAGAAATAAGAGGAAATAAAAGGTGAATTCCACTGATCATTGAGAGATATTTTGATCTCGCAATGATCCATTTATAAAGCTTTGATCCGACCTGTGAGATATTTTGAAGATAAGTGGAGATGGCAGTTTTTTGCTCTTTTATTACAGACACATTGTGTTTGATCAACTTGCTGAAAATTTTGCTAAAAAAATTGTACAGTTGAAATAGCTGTCCCCTATTTAGAAGGGATGTCTTATTTTTTAAAATATTTTGATTCTCTGTAGCTTGATTTGAGCTGTAATTTGTTTTAAACCCTGGATTTTTCCTATTCCTTATTGAGATAATTTTGCTTTGTTAATCAAATTAAAATTTTATAAAAGCAAAAATATCATTTACAACTATAAATTCCTTTCCCAAAGAGAATAATAGCATTTCAAACTTAATGGTTGCAAGTGGAGTAAATTTTAAAATAACATTTCAACATTGTTGAAATGTACCTTCAGAAATTTGCTGTTAATCTTGTTAGTAAACTGCTAAATAAAAAAATACCAATTTTTATAACAGAATTTGTAACAATATTAACAACTAGAAATTCTTTTTCTAAAAAGAGCTGTCTCTCATTTTAAATTTAACGAATGTATGTGGAGAAAATTTCAATAAACATTTGAGAATAAGTTTCAGAATTGTTGAGATATATGTTTCATGTTAGGGAAATGTTGAGTTTCTAATAAATATGAGCAAAATAGTCTGAATTGACATAAATAAGTATATTAAACTAGAAATGGAGAATTTGATAAAGTTATGCAAGCAGTTTAAAATGCCATGCCTGTTGGAATTGTTATGCATACACTAATCTATTATTTTACAATGTTTTTTTAATGCTACTTTCTTTAACTTGATAACTTGACATTGGATACATCAAACTGCTTTAATTTTGTTGAATTTTTATATAATGAAAAAGAAATTTAAAGTGGGTTTAAAAATGAAAATTTCTTATTATAAATAAATGATTTTGTACTTAGAGTTTAAAAGGGTATTTTTGTTTACAGACATAAACGAAGGGGTTGTGAAATAATTTAGACTAGCAACAACTTTTATAGAATCCAGCTCTACAAATTTATTTTTGGTTGCCAACTTTCTAAATTATGTGCTGAACTTTCATTTGTGCCTGGCTAACCAAAAAGACTATGAATAACTATGACTAAACTAACTATTTAGGGGACAAATAAAGGTAAAGAAAATAATTACAGAGTAAAATTAATATAATAAGAAGATTTGTCTGAAATTTTTCTTAAATGAATCTTAGCTGTGTTGAAAGGGGTGATAAAATGTATGTAACATACAGATCCATCTCAAATTTTGAGCTAAATCCATCAACTTATTGATCATTACAAGTCGGTATAGTCACATACAAGTAAGCACTGTAATAATAACATGAAAAAGCATAAGTTAAGAACATAGATAAGTTACATAAATGGGATGTTACTTATGAGAGACGTAGATGGAGGGGAAAAAAAGTATGGCCAGGAAAATTTTCTTTCAAAAGGATTCAGATACATGTCATGTTAAAAATCTATATAAACAAGCATGTGAATAATCTATGCAGAATGGTCAGAAAAAGCTCTGATAAAAATTAAATTGAAAATTAACTTAATTAGAAGAAGCTTACCGATCTAAAGTAATTTTTTGACAAAATTAACTTGTTTATAATATTAGTTATTGGATTCTTAACACTTTACTTATTAATTTCTATTGTGTTAATAATTTGTGTCCTAGCAAAAAATTATGATTATTTTTGCATTGTAAATTTGAATAAATAACATTCTGTGATAATTTTATCTGTTTCTTAAGAAAAGATTATTATGGATAATAAATTTTTGTGGTTAATGTATTTTCATATAAAGTCATTTAAAAAAATTGGACAGCATTTATGAACAATGCAAGCAAATTCAAGAATAATTAGATTCTTTTAATTTTATCCTTGGACCTGAAAGCAAAATGAAAATGTCTGTGAAATTTAAATTCTGTATTTTAATTGAATTTAGAAAGTTTTATAAATAGTTGAAATTATGAAACATATTATGGGTATACCAACAAGTATTTTTGTTAACCATAATCATTTGAAAATTCTAATTTCGGTAGGAATTTTTTGAATTAACATGTTCTATATATTGACACATCTTCCTTTTCCCATTTATTTTATTTTAGTTGAATCAAATTTTAATGAAAGAATATGCTTGGTAATGGTAAATGAAAAATTAGGAATTTTTGACATTGTTACTGTTGTATTGTTGAAGATTTATATTAATTGGTAATGTATCTAGCCTTTAGGTATTCATATTACTTAGGATCTTTTTAATTAATTCATTATCTAGTTTTCTGGTGTTTATATACTAAATTGTTATAGTTATTATATTTATATTTAACTATATTTTTACAGTGCCTCAGATACATATTTTATTTAGTTTCATTGCCAATAGCTTTGTTTTATCAAAATTTTATGAATATAAAATGTGGTTGTATATTTTTTTTTTCCTTGAAGGTACAACTACACTTGTGTGATCCAGCCTAAATGAAATGGGGAAGCTTTTATCCAAAATCTTTGGCAACAAGGAGATGAGAATACTGATGTTAGGTCTAGATGCAGCTGGAAAAACAAGTATCCTTTGAAACCATTTTAATTACTAACTATTCCAAAAGCTCTTCTTTTATTAAAAACAAATGTGTTTACTCATTTAATAAGTGTCTAATGATTTGATTACATTAAAAATTTGGATACTAAATATTTTATGTATTGTGAAACTACAAATGTTGTCGAAAAATGATATTAAATTTTATTAAAAAAACATGTAAATATTGTAAATTAACTTTGAATGTACTGAATATTTCATCCATTTTGTTACAGCATCAATAAAGAATAATTTTACTATTATATATAATATGGGTATGCATTGTTTTTTTTTATAATTATTTTACTTATGTCTGAAAATTCTGATGTACATTTCTTTAATATTGCAGTTTTTATTGAGGTTGTATTTTATATATATTTTTTTTACTTCCTTTATGTAATGCTTGTTATATTATAGTAAATTGTTATAATTAAAAATTGTTCATTCATCTTTTCCTTAATTAGAATTCAGCTATACTCTATAAATTAAAATTAGGACAATCAGTAACAACTATACCTACTGTTGGTTTTAATGTAGAAACTGTTACTTACAAAAATGTCAAGTTTAATGTTTGGGTAAGTTAAATTATCATTTTTTTTATTGTTGTAAAATACTTATAAATGTGCTTAATTTTAGAGTATTGTATTTCTGATAAGAAACATTATGATAACTATTATTGGAAGACTTCTATTTTGGAAGTTCTAACTAGAGCTGTAATCCTTATAAAATTTATAAATTATCTGTAAAAAAAACTGTAAAGAAATCATTAAACATATGTATACAGTAGAACCTCAACAAACACAATTCATTTCAGAATCTTACTGCAAAACACTCATTAAGTGGAACTCATTTTTTTTTCATGGAATCAATATAAAATAGGACAGTGTACCCCACTTAAAAAACATATTCGATTAAAATAATTTGTTTATAATATTTGCCTTTTGAAAAGAAAATTTATAGATATTTTTGCCTATCTTTAATATTTATTCAAAATAATGAAGCATTATCTTTAAATTTGTGGTGTATAAATCTAAGGGCCTTATGAATGCCCATAGAATGATTTTCCTAACTTATAGGACATGGCAGTTTTTTTTATGCTTCTATAAAAATGCCTAAGCTAATGAAATTCCCATTAACTTAAAAAATTTGGTAATTACTAATTACGAGAATAAAATTTTCATGCCTCATTTTAGTAAAATAACATTAAATAAGGAACTTGAAGGATTTTAGCTGTTTCCCCCCTGAATAATAGAGGTGGGATATAAAGTGGTTGCAATTTTTGCTGAGTCATGGATATTTTCAGCATAATCATGCAAATTAATGTTTGATAGATTTGATGCTTGATCAATGTATCTCAACATGCTTTTTGTAAACCTTTGCTTATCACCACTACTAAGTAAAATTGCTATCTGATCATTGAAAAAAAAAAAAAAAACGATTTCTTAGATGACACTAGAGTATACATACTTTATCAAAAAGTTGGGGCTTTGTTTAGTTTAGGTACTTATACTTGAAAGATAAGTTCTTTTGTTCCTTAAGTGCTCAGTATTGATAATATAAGTCTATATTTGAGTATGATAATTTTTAAAAAAAATACAGTGAAAGGATTTTTTTTTTTTACATGTCATGTTTTTGGAAATTTGGAAAGGCACAAATATTAAAATTGCAAAAAAAAAAAAAAAAAAAAAAAAAAAGTTAAACTATGTTTTTGCTTTGTAAACTATGGGGGGAAGAAAAAAATATTTCAGAGTGGAGATTTCACACTGTGAGATCAGTCACAAATAACCTTCTGATATTGTATTTTAGTGGAAGAAAATGGTAAACTAAAAATTAAAGAAATTATATAAAAAATTGAAATTTTGTTTCTGTTTCACCATCTAAGGCTTGGATGCATTTCCAAGCTTAATACTTGGGTACCCAATCTGCTGGTTGAAAGTAATAAGATGAATTGCATTAATGTGATCATTTGTATAACAAAGTTTGCTATGAAAGACAATGAAAAAATTGAATTGGAAATCTAAAATTTATTGTAAAGACTAAAATGTGCTCTTTAAAAGTAAGCGTTTGAAGGGTTATTAGAGGAATTATTTATTTTGACCTTCTCTAATTTTATGAAAAAATCATGTTTAACAAATACTGTGAATAACCCACTAGATTCCATTTAGCCATTCAAGAAAAATGGTCAGATCTTAGTAAACTGAAAAGGTGTCATTTTCCTCCTGACATTATTGCATATTTTGCATGACAAATACTGAGAAAACTAAGATTTGCAAATTCTTCAGTGCCCACTATATTCTTCTAATCTTGGACCAGGTGGTGTAAGATTAAAAGAATATAGTGGTTATACCATATTCTTCAGAAAAATATTACTGGAAGAGTGACACCTATTACATTCTTCATTAGATGAATGTGATGGTCATATCCCATGCAAATTTCATTTTTTGTTGAATAGTTTAAGTGATAAAATTTTTTAATCTGAAGTTGTACAAAAATACCTTTGCCTCTCACCTACCTAAGGAAAGCCAAATTTGTAGATTTATGGAAATATACCATATAAAATAATGATCTACCCTTGAAGAATATTGTGTTTAAATTTCATTTGTTTGAAGATTCAGCAGATCCTGTATGAATGGTCAGATAATAAATCTAAAAACATCTATATATAGTGCATTATAATATTGTAATGCAGTGTGTAAAAATGGCATTTATTGATAATTATATTCAGTTAATTAAAGATCTGTAAAACATATAAGTACATTTGATGAGAATTTTGATATTGTTATTAGCAATTAATTAGTGTTTTAAAATCCAGACAAAAAGATGTCAAATATAATTTAAATTTGTAGGACCTCTCCCCTATTAACAATGCTTGTGAATAGTAGCAAAATAATTATTTCTTATTGTATAATTAATTTTTTGCCTTCTTTTGGGAGGTGGTGGAAGGATTCTGTGGATAAGTTATATGTATAAATTGAATTTAAAACATTCTGATTTTTTTAAAATTATTATAATTTAGGATTCAGTTTAGTTATTGATTTTTCACTGTAAAATATTTGAACTAGAAATGGCATTTATTACAATACTTCTTTGAAAAAAATCTTGAATCTATGTTCGTCTTCAGTAAATTTACCAACGTCCGCTGTTACATCCCTTCCTCTCCCCAAAAAAACTCTTAGAAGTAAATTTACTGCAAGTTGAAACACTGTACTAAATAACCAGTTATAAATTTGAATTATTATGTCCTACCTACATTTTTCTTAATTTCATGAATATTCATTTAATTAAAACACACTTGATAAAACAATTGCTATATTGATTTTTTTTTCATGTGGTGATATGGTTTCAAACAATTCTTTTTTAAAATTAATAATAAGGCTTCTTTAAAAGGATGTTGGGGGACAAGACAAAATCCGACCACTATGGAGGCATTATTATACAGGCACTCAAGGGTTAATCTTTGTAGTAGACTGTGCAGACAGAGACAGAATTGATGAAGCCAGACAAGAACTACATAGGATAATCAATGATAGGGAAATGAGAGATGCCATCATCTTAGTGTTTGCCAACAAACAAGACTTGAATGAGGGTAGGTAACTTGCTTATTATTGAAAATTTACATTATATATATTTTATAGTTATTAATGCTCTTATCTTTTTACTTTTCCTTATTTTGTATTTTTCATTAATTTTTTCAATTGTTTAAATAATTTCTGAATATTTTGTTTTTAAAAAATGTTGTAGTTTTATAAAATTTATATTCAATTTAATATGCTGACATATATGTCTAATTATTCAGAATTGGTTGCTGTGTTTCAAAAATAAATTATATTTTGCATTCTTAGAATTTGTGTTAAAATTTTAATTTAGATGATAATAGTGGGATTAGCATAATGAAACACCTTTTTAGAACCTTTTTTTTTTTTTCCCATTGTACCAAATCTTATACATTTCAATGCTTTTTCAAAATTTTATATTGTAACAGGTATTTGATGTAATAAGTATAGACAGTTATGATTGCTTAATTTTTATATACAGTACATTCTCGAGTATCTGTTTCACGATTATCCGACTTAGTTTTCTTTTATCGTAATTAAATGAAGGCAATGCATTGCAATGGACTAAAATAAAAAAAATAATCATCTGTTAAGGACTTTTTCAAAAATTAGGAGCTGTAAATTTTGACTCGTATCTTATAGGTGCCTATTAATTATTTGTCAGTAATAAAAATTGTCAGTTTTCTTAAGAATTAGGTCCTCAATTTACACGTTTATGTTTACAATGTGTTTTGTTTAAGTTTCCTGCATTTAAGTCAGACATTGTAGAATTTATGTTAAAATACAAACAATTTATATCCTTTAATTTGCTTTTATTTTCTCAAACAAATTCTTGAATTATGCAATGTAGTGTATATAAACTATCAATTCAGAACCTTATATTTTGCGCTTATATATAATGCACTTTTAACTGTTTCTATGATTCACCTAGTCATTGCCACATTAACTTTTTCCATTGTTTGAAATATATGAACGTGTTAGTACTCAATTAGAAGTGAGAAAATACATATTATAACAGGGAGTTTCAATATTTAAAAATATTATCTCTAAAAATATTTAAAACTGCCATTTACTTCCATTTATATAAATAAAATTTGTCTAGAGTTTGTAATTATGCTATTGATTTGCATGATTAAAACCTAAAATGTGTGAAACAGGTCTCTAACTTTGGGGTTGTTTTCAGACCTAATTTCAACATTGAACAATTTATATATAAGTGTTTGTAGAGCAGCCCCTAATTGGAACAAATCAACTTGTGTATTCGAAAAATCAATCTTGTAAGGTAAAAGTTGTGATAGTGTTAAATTAAAGACTTGTATTATGAGAACTGCAATTAAATATATCCTTGTTATTAACGTTATGTGATGTTATATGGTATTTTATGAATTTTATTCTTAATTAGTACTAAGCAGTACATATATAAATTTAGATTAGAATTTTTTAAATTCTGATGTTTAGTTTATTTTTATGATAATCGGATCATTATTCTTGTTGATAATAAGTTTTTATTATTATTTTACTATTTAATTATTGTAGCCTATCCAAGACGCTTATAGATTCAATCTGAAATTATTTTAGCTTTCCTTTTTTAAAATTTTATTTCAAATTGTTTTTTCTATCCATTACAGCAATGAAGCCTCATGAAATCCAAGAGAAACTTGGACTGACACGTATCCGAGACCGCAATTGGTACGTTCAACCATCTTGTGCCACAACAGGAGATGGACTTTATGAAGGACTCACGTGGTTAACTTCCAATCATAAATCTTGAGAATGCAGTAAACTTATGACCTTTAAGGACCCTTATTCACCATGTGAATCTGTTCTTTTAATTGGTACCAGTTCTATAACTCCTTTAACAGCTTCGGAAACTTCTGTTTCAATGATAGATACGGATAATGGAACTCTTGTTTACCTGGTTTTGTGTGCTGTTGATTTGACCAGCCTTTGTTTCAACAAACCTGCAGTGACAGGCTTTTTTGCTGCAGGGTTTTTATCGACCTTTTGTGTATATATTGAACTGTAACATTAAATATTGTGATAAGTTGTATCTGTTTATCTTCTATTTTATGGTGTTTTATTTTGAATGTATGTATATGTGCAATGATTCATGTTTCATTCAGGCCCATACTTGTTCATTGGTTTCCCTTGTTGCCATCTTAGTGCATTTAATTTGTGAAGTTTTGGTGTGTGTACATGTATTCTCGCTTGCTCACCTCGCGTGAACACAGAGGAGAGTAGTTATTTATGACCATATTTGGAGTCCATGTGTATAAAAGCTGGAACAAGAGGAAAGGTGTTTGTCTCAACCCATTTGGATTTCCAAGAATGTGAATCAAATTTTTTTATTATCTTGGATAAATCTTTACTTCCATTTATCTGTGAATTGAACTGAATAATAAAAGTTTGATTATATATAAATACTAAGAAGAAATAAAAGTTATACCATCCAACTATACAAGTGGAAAGATCTTTCATTGAAATAAATATTTTTTATTTCTTCTGTATTCAAAATAGGAATTAGTAAAAAAAAGACACTGAAAAAAATATGCAACAAAGCAATTTTGAAGTAGATTTTATTCTGTATATTTGTCTGGTTTACTGTATTATTTGATATAAAATACAAATTTTTGCACTTTACATTCAGTATTAAAATGCTAACGACATGTTTAAAAGAATTTAGATGTTTTATTCTGAAATTAAAAAATATATATGCTTTTATTAAAAAAAGAATTGTCTTCGTTTTGCTTTCCTTCTGTTTTCATCTATATATATAAAAAAAGTGAATAACATTGAAATTTCAATTGTATTCATCCATTTTTAAAGCAACATATAATTTCTCGTTAAGGAAATTAATAGTTGCATGAAAATGGAATGTTTTTTGTAATTTGTAAATTTTGTGCTTAAAAATAGTTGAAATACATATTCATACATCTAATGAACCAAAACACTGTACATAAATATATTGAGTAGGAACAGGATATATATTGAGTAGGAATATATATCCTGAGTATATATCCTATATTTATATATTGAGTAGGAACAGGATAATTTTTCATTCTAAAGCCAGGCATCTATTTGTGGCTGCATGTAAACTTGATCATTCCTAAATTTTGGCTTGTATATTTATTAAATATGTAAAAAAAAACCATTCTTCAGTTAATGGGAGAATGGAAGGGGGTAGGTCATTCTTATTATCTGTAACTACAAAATCTATCCCAAAACATCTTGTGTATCTGCAACACTAGATTTTGACAATGCTTTCAGACTATTACAACAAGGGCAAATTGTATCCGTCCAAAAAAAAAAAAAAAAAAAAAAAAAAAATCCTTAATATAACAAAAGAAACATTACATGTAATATGGAAGACTGAAAAGTGAATTTTTTCACCTACTTTGATATATGGATAATATACGGTTTTTGCTTCAGAATCAGAAATACCCAAGTTCAAAATCCTACTCCACTAAGGAACCATTATTTATGTAGACTTGATGTTTGTTAAATCGAACTTTTGGAGCCAAATAACCTTATGCTAATGTGGAGTAGTAGGGGATCCCATCTAATCACAGTTCAAATATATAAAAGATTAATCCCAAAAACCTTATTTTTGGAACATGAATAAAATTCAACTTTGATATTGCTTACATCTGTCAAGTGTTTAAGATTTTTTTAATGCTCAATTTTGATGTTCTTCATTGTATTACTTCAGATATGTGTTCAAAATGGCTTATATTTTTTGAAAATATCGAAATTTGCTGTGGAGACAAAATTGACTAAAAGATTTTTGAATGAATTATATGCATTCATAATATAAGGATGGAGGGGAAAGATTTCATTAGTTGGATAAGGAGAGAGTATTTTTTTCTTTGTCGTGTCTCTGTTTTCACAGAAAGGGGGTGCAGTAGCTTCTGAGGGTAAAGACCCCTGAGCACCCAGAGGGCAGAAGTCTGACTTGTAGCTCACACACACAACACAACCCTTTTTTCGGGGCGGTCGAACTCATTCATCCATCCGCAAGTCAGAATTTAGATCCAAATCAGAGACCGACTCATCTCTGATTCAGTACCCCCAGAAGTATCGTTTTGTTATGGGAACTTGGAGGACTTTGCAGTCTCGACATATTTAACGTGCCCCAACTGCCATTAGCCAACACGGCTGTCTTTGGCCGAGGCGGACAGAACCCCCTACCCTTCGGTTACGAGACTGACGCTCTACCAACCAGTCTACCTCGACCTAGAAGAGAGTATTATTCATTTTAATTTATATAATTAGAAATATTAGTGTAGGAAAAATGTTATTTTGCAAGCAAACGAAATGCTGTGATACAGAAAGTCGATTATCAATGATAGTCACTTCATCTATTGGTTAGCACATCATTTGTTAGTTTAAAACATTTTCACATTCTCCTTAATCCAAGAATTGAAATTTTACTTTCAGGATCTTTTCTCAATAATTATTGCATAACTACTAAAGAAATTTCATATATTCAATATTTTTTTTATAAGTGAGAAATTTCAAATTATCTAAAATGAACTACAGTTATGACTCAGGGATACTTTGCATTTGCGAATTGTTTCTCCGTTTTTCTTTCATCGCATGTTTTGAATTTTAAAACTATTTGAAAATCAATATTAACAGCAAAAAGGACAAAATAATATTTACAGCAAAAAATGAAAATATAAGCAATATTTACTCTTTTTGACTCTATGTATAACAGGATTTTTTCACCTTTCTTTATAAATGTAAACAATATATTGTAATCTCCAGTTGTTAGTTACTATCAGGACAATGCCTTATCTGAGAGGAAAAAGAATGCAAACAATTTTTTTGTTTGAAAAATTTAATTTTGCTTATAACATTTATTTTTCATGCCCAGAAATTATTTAAGGTTTAATTCTGATTGACTTTTTAATGATACCTAAAAATCTTTGGATAATAATAGGACAGTGGCAACTCTGTTTCCATATGACACTAGCATACATATCAGCTGTGTTGAAAGGCTTCTAAACGAAACTGAGGGATTAACAGAAAATACAAATAAAAAAGTTAATTAGCAGAAAAGATCTAATTCAGGTGAATACTGAGTAATTTATTAAATTAAATTATATATGTTTCAGATTAATCAGTCAAATAATTGAAAATTATATATTTACTTTACAAGAGTTAAAAATAGTATCATAAATGCCTAATTTATGTAAATTCTATATTCATTTTAACTCTATAAAGCTATTAAGGAAATTAAAAAAATGTTTTAATTTGGTTTATGATATGTTAAAAAAAATCACTATTTAACAAAATTTTTGAATTGGAGATTTTAAATTCCTGCATTTTAGATTTACCTGAATATTTTTCTTTTAACGCATATGAAATAACTTAATGCTCTTGAACATGAATGGATAAAGAAATTTGGTTCGTAGTCTTTCCACTGAAATTTTGAACCTAAACCTCGGCAGAGTGGACTGTATGCACATATTGATTGCTTCAAAACTGTAACAAACATTGATTTTCTTAATTATTACAAATGGGCATATATTTTCAATCAAAAATATTCTCTATTATATAAGGCACCCAAATGTGTAAAAATACTTTGGTTTCTACGCAGGGGAAAAAAAGTTTGTGTGGACTGAAAGGTAATTTTCTTATATCCATCTACTCACATTAAAGTATCATGCTTTTATCTGTAAAATTTAAAACTTTAAAAGCCCCTCTCTTAATCATACAATATCACTGGCTGGTATTTGAGAAACACTTACGTTGCAATTTTCGTGGATAATATATGCATCGCTTATTATTAAAAGAACAGAATCTGAAAATAATAACAGATTTATTAAATTTAAAAAAATGTTCAGATATATGAATCGGAAATGCATGCCATTGATGTTGACTTTGTAAAAGAAGAAGGAATTTTTGCCATTTCAAAAGTGACAGTTTTGGAAATTATGGTTTCTGTCTCCATTAAAGTAACATTTATCTGTCCAAATTGCATTTCTTAGAAAAAGTGGGTTTAATTTTACTTAAGGCCCAAACGTAAACTTCTAGACATCGAATATGTTGTTACGCACTGCATGGATGTCGCTTCTTAATATTTTCTACACTGTCGTCGGCTTTAGAATTTTAATTCTGCACTAACTGGTCTCTAACATGAGGGTAACTTGGGAAAAACAAAACAAAATATTAATTTCTCTATAACTTATATAAGTTCTCATCTTCGGGAAAGTAAAGACCCTGTTTAGAATCTTTGGGAATTTGGAAAACGCGTTTTGTACTCTACAATTAGACTTGCTTTATGACCAAGTACAACATAAATAGTCATTCATATAGCGTATAAAAACATTCCCTATAAATAAATTTTTTTATTCTTTTAGAAAGCACACAAATGCCAACAAAGTGTTTTACTTCTTTATTCGGCATTCTTTGAGATGTCTGAAATTTCCAGTTTTTCTTTCTTTCGTTATTAAGTCAATATTGCAATCGTCGATCAATAAAAATGAATTACATCATGCGTGATTGACAAATTTCTTTGAAATTATGATGATTGAATGACATACTGTTAGTCAAATATTTACATATGATTTTTTTTAAGTATTAAATAAATATACATTTCTGCAATAAATGTTTACGTCTAAATTTATGATTAGTCCTGAAATTAAAAAAGCATACTCCGACAAATTTTGTGAATAAGCATGAGAGCCATTTTGTGTACATGCCAAAAGTTATAAAAATAATGGAAACACCTGAGAGTAAAAGTGGCATTTAAGAATGGGTTTTCAGAATTAAAAAAAAAAAAAAAACAATAACAGAAGATAGGATTTAAAAAGCATACATCATGGTAGGGTAAGGTAATTTCGGTGAAGTATGAATCTTGGATTTTTGACCAAAGCACAAAACATATTTTCAAAGAGGCCATATTGTAGGATGCCTACTGTCTAAAGGAACTATGTCTGAAATAGCCTAGCTTTTAAATGTTTCTAGAAGCACGATGCATAAATTCATGACGCCGTGTGCAAAGCAACTTAGTGAAAAAATGTGAGAGAAAGAGATCTACGGATATTGAAGCAGATTGTAATATGTAATAAAGAAAAAAAGACAATGTAAAATGGCATACAAAATGACCGCAAAGCTCCTTCATCATCTGGATTCTAGAGTGATATAATAACAATTAGAACTCATATTCGTAAGTAACATTATTGCAGAACAGCTTATTAATAAAGATTCTTTTATTCGTTTGTGGTGTTTCTGTTATTTTGATAAACACCATAGAGGAATGCAGGAGAAACATTTTATAAATTGATATTTTTAAGCTAAGACCAATCATTTATTGACATATAAATTGTTTATTAAATCTGTATAATAAATTCTTTATTTTCGATTAGTGATGCTGTGCATTTATCCTGAAACAAAAAGTATTAAGTAGGAACAGATTTAGGATTTATAGGCCAGATTTATAATAGCTTGATAATCAAGACAGAAACTTTAATTAATAGAAATTTATTTATTTAGACATACATTAAAATGCAATACAACGAAAATAGAATCATTCATTAACTAAACTAATCTTTATTAAAATGTAGAAGATATTTCCTCTTCATCTTGAATTTTGCTTTCATAAGAAACAAAAAAAAAAAAAAAAAAATCGAACTTAAGATGAATCATTTCCCTCTGTGTCACTTTCCACAGCCACAGTTGTTTCATCATGAATGCTGTCTGCTTTAAAAATCCCTCTTTCTGCTTTCTGTTCAGTTTTTGATTTCTTTTTACGACGCTTCGATTTTATTTTATTCCGGTCAAATGATTCGATTCGACTTATTGCATCATTTATTTTATTCAAAATAGCCGATATACCACGCCGACGATTATCAGGGATTTCTGGTATAAGCAACTGTAGTTCTTCTGGTGTGTGTTGCACATCAATGTAGGAAGTACTAGGTCCTTGGGACCACAATGCTTCTTGTCTACCTTCGTCATCTATTTGGGGCAGATTTTCTATTGGAATTGGACCAAATTTATCTGCTGGTAATCTGCGCGATTTGTCAAGGAATTCATAAAAAGTTTTCGTTTGCATTTCAGATTTTTGATTTTCGTTCTTGTATATGCCTTCCTTTCCGCTTTCAAGAATCTGCATTTTTTCTAGTTCCTCCTGAGAATCTTCCTGATCGTCGCTTTCTTCATCAAAACTCTTATCTCTGGAATGACCACACTCACTGGTTTTGTTGAAATCTACCTCATAATGTTGAAAGTTTTGAGCATCCCAAAGCAATTGATTCGAATTCCTTGCTCCTGACCCAGGCTTAACAATTCTCCTTCTTGGCAAGGCCTTATGAATGACACGTTTGGCTGTAATTTCTTTAATAGATTCAATTAAGTCTTCTAACTTTTCTTTATTTTGGAAATCTTTGTCTTGAACTTTTTCCCGGGAGGCGTCATTCATTTCTGATGATATTGTTCTTATAATGACAGGAGCGCTGTTCTGTAAGTGCATTTTTGAATTTGGCCCAAGTGTTTCAATTTTGGAAAAATGCGGCTTTTCAATAACCTCAATTTTATCAAAGTTACTAAGAGGAACCACTTCAGTTTTGGAGGACTTTGGAGGTTGTCTTTCTAAAATAGGTTTGTAAGGATTTTCACGACCAGATGTATCCGGTGATTGTTGGAAATGAGGTTTCAAAAATTCTGTGATATTTAATTCAATAATAGTATTTGGATCGGATGACTTATTAATAATCAAAATAACAGGATCTGTTTTTGTTGCATCAACAAGCAGAGTATAGCTTTCAGAATCGAGTGCTGAATCCCATGTTTGATTTTCATAAGACGTGCCAAATGCTGGAGCAATAGAATGAAGCCTATTTTCTTTGCGACTTTCCTTAAATGGCTCCAGAAGTCTATTTTGTAATGTTTTCAGTAAGTTTTGAAGCTCTCCCGTTATTTCTACACTCATTGGTTTTTGTTTTAATTTAGAAATATCTTCAACAGAACTGGGTTGCTCTTCATTCAATAAATGTCGAAGTACATTAGCGAAATCATGACTGAATTTTAAAGTTTCAATTTTTTGATGATGCTTATCATGTATCAAACGTATTGGGGTTTCAGTAACTGGTTTTACACCAGAAACTTTGCATGGGCCTAAATGTACTAATTCTTTTGCTTCCAAAGATAAAAATTTAGGATTTATAATATGAAATTTAGATGCATGCTGAAGAGGAATATTTTTTGAGATCATATCGGCAGCAGTAATGCCTGACTTTGGCTTCATGGGTGGTAAAAATTTCGTCAAATGATAGTATTCTTGATTATCTGTAGAGATGTGAATAACGTTTCTTGATACATCCACTTCTTGCTTTTCATAGAAAACGGAATCTTTTGAAAACGTAATTTTACTTTCATTTCCAGTTCCATAAAAAGCATTTGGTAGCTGAATCAAATCCGTTTCAATAGAATCATCGGATGTATTTTTTCTATCCTGAGTAGTTTCGCATTTCGATGAAGGCAAATTTTTTTCCAAAACATTATATTTTTGTCTTTCAACCAAATACTTATAATCTACTTTACTCTTTTCTTTGCGACATGTTTTACTATAGCTGCTTTGATTAACCTTTAAAGGGAAGTCCCTTTTATTTTCAGTAGCGAAATAAGCATCTGGTAGTGATATATTTTCATTTTCAGAAGAAAATTGATTAATCATATTTCTGGACTCAGCACCAGATGTAATAGTTGGTTTTGAAGGGGGTAAGGTTTTTTGCAAAATATGATATTTTTGAACTTTTTTCAGTGCATTCATTTCTTTATCAAATAAATTTAATTTTAATAAATAATCTGGACTTGCTGTTCCATAGTAAGCATCTGGTAGCGTTATGTTAATTAACTTATCATCAGCATTAACATACTGAAGTGAATTGCTTTCTAATTTTATTAAAGCAGTTTCAGATAGAGAAGGAGGTAAATATTTTTTCAAAATAAGATACTTCTGTCTTTCTTCAGAAGTTTTAGGGATATTTTCCTTTAATTCTATAATAGTCATAGTATCTTTTGACCTTGTAGGTGGTAAAAAATTCTCTAGAGCATCGAATGTTTGTTTTTCATCAGAAACATCTTCTATGATGTTTGCCTTTTTCAATGAGCCTAATGTTTTTACTTTGCCATCGTTTTTATTAATTGACTCAGAAACCCAGTCTGACATGGAATTTATTTTGCTCCCAGTTCCATAATAAGCATCTGGTATTGGTATGAAAAATTTAGGAATGCCATCTTTGAACTGTGTCTCATCGGTAATATCCTGAGCCTGTGTGGGCGATAAGGTTTTCTTTAAAATATGATATCTTTGTTTTTCTTCTATTACATTTATTTTTTCATTTTCATTTAATATCTTCATTTTGTTATCTGTAGTACTAAATGGTAAGGATCTAGACATGGAATCATTTTCGCTTCCACTTCCATAGTAAGCATCTGGTAGTGAAATGGCAAATGGTGTGTCTTCTTTTCTCTCTTCTAGTTCGGATAACATTGGTTTTAAGAATGGTAAAGTTTTTTTCAAGCAGTGATATTTTTGCTTTGCAATTGATGTGTCAAACATCCTACTGATTTCATCGAAAGTAATTTCTTCTTGTGTTCGGTCGGTGTCTTCAAGAGTCTGTTTGTAAATCCTATCATGTAGTATTTTTCTAGTGGTTCCAAAATAAGCATCTGGTAAAGATATTGGAAAAAAAGAATGTTTGAATATTTCATTATTTTCAGGAAAAGGAGAATATGATTCTTTAGTTGGAGAAGAAATAGTGATGATTGGCCTCTTTAAAGGATTTTGAAAATTTGTAATAACTCGATCTAGATTTTCATCTACAACCTCTAAACTTTGAATAGTTTTCTGCGAAGGTGCCACGAATAAAAAATCTTTTGTTGTATTCAACACATTTTCTCTGTTTTCAACATCAAATAATGAACCTTTCATGATGGATTCCAATTGAGTAGGTTTTTGTTTTATGCTTTCATCAGATGAACAGACGGCGTAGAATTCGGAACACTGCTGCTCTTCAGCTTGTTCTAAGTCACAGCGCGGGGGAGCTGCCGAATTAAGGAGTTTCTGAAGACCATGAATCAGTTGGTTTTCAACATCTTTCAGATTTGGGTCCTGCTCAGATAGAGTTTTTATCTCTGGAAGAATATGTGCAGCTCTTTTGCCAAACGAAGTTTCACTGGGAGATATATAAACATTATCTGACAATTTAATAAGAGGTTCTGACTTAGTGCAAATATATTCAAGACCTCTAGCTTCTTTAGTAATATGCGAAACAAGATTAGCTGTAGAAAAACTGTCGGCAGTCTCAAATTTGTTTGAATGGTCAACTACTGAAACATCCGCACTTTCAATGAACTCCAGTTCATCTAGAACTTTCTTTGGATCCTTCTTTTTTGGACTGCTGAATGGTGTGGATTTTTCATTTTCCGAAAGATCATTTTTCAAAATAAATACTTCATATTGTTTTTCTTTGTAACCATTTCGTTTTACTTCCAGGACTGAGGGATCTGGTATTCCGCTGAAGCTCGAAATATCTGTTGGTATTGCTAATGTTGAACTATCTTCCGAATCTAATTCTTTCGACAAAGAAAAAGAAGTTGTCTGATCTACAGGGATTGATATACGAGTGAAATACAAATATTTTTTCTTATTTATTTTATAAATGCATTTTTTCTGATGTTTGATTTCAATTTTTTCAGGCGATTTTAGGACAGAAGTGTGGAGTTTTTTACTTTTAGGAAGCATTTTCTCGTCCAGTGTCTTCTTATTTATAACATCGGTACCGAGAGCTTTGTCTAAAATTAATTTAGGTACTTCCTTTTCCCTTTTAGCTTTATAATCATCTTCAGGTGCCCAAGTAGTTTCAAAATATTTTGGATCTTGCATAATTTTTTTCTTGCAAACTTCCAAATCTGACTTTATATTTTCTACTCTTTCAGGAGTAACTTTTACGAGTTGGCTCCATTCCAGTTTTGTCTCAGTCATGTTCAGGTCTTTTTTTCTAACAGATTTATGCTCCTCTTCATAAGTTTCTTTTTCGTCAGTTTTTATGTATTTAACGGATTCAGATCCAACAAACATTTCATCATCAAATGCTTTTTTAACTTCTTCACATTCAAAATTTACTTCATCATTTGCCTTACATTCTTCTGGTGTTTTTCTTTTAAATTTTTCGACTATATCATCGATATAATGTTCACTTGACGAGTCTTTAGAGAGTTCATCTTCCGTCTCATCATACAAGGGCATTGTTTCACTTTTATCATGAGAAAAATCAGGAGATATTAAATATTTACTGAGAGCTCTATCATCTTGATTCTCGCCTACTTTTTTCTCTTCGGTTTCATCTTTCATTTGCTCTAATTTTGTTTTCGCATAACCATAATTTTCTTGACCATCTTTAGTACTTTTATCTGTTATTTCAACATTCTGTTTTTCATCTTCCTGTTTTATTTCATCTTTTGTATGTCCTAATTTCGTTTCTCTAAAATTATCTTTTACTTTTAGTTCAAAAAGTGCTTTAACACCTTCATCATATCGTTCAGCCTTTAATTTTTTATCCTTCATTTCTCTATCATCAATTACTTTGGTTACTTCTTTAATATCTTGCGTCTCAATTTTAGTTAACTTTCGAATCATATTATCTCCTTTTATCGCAACCTCGTCTAATTCTACAACTGTTTTATCTTCTTTTGGTTTTTGAATCTTTCTTGATTGGTCAATATATGTTTCAGGAGCCTTTTCTATTACGGCTCCCTCTTTTGGAACTTTATTATCCATGTCAATTTCTTTGTCATCTGTCTTAATGTCTCTTTTGGAGATATCTCTAGTAATCGCTGGTAGTAAGTTTATTGCATCTGAATGTTTTTCATCTCTTCTAAAAGCAATATATCTATTGAACTCCTCGTCTATTTTTCTTTTTCTTTCTTGATACACCTCCTTAAAGAAATCATCAAGTTTATGAGATTTCACAGCTAAATCTGATTCAAGATCATGACTGTTATCATAATAAATTGAAGCATTTCTTTTAGAGAGAATATATAGTTTAAACTCTTCATGGACTTTCCTTTTTCTTTCATTATATATTTTCTTAAAACTTTGGGGTATATCCAATTCTTCTTCTTTATCTTTATATCTGACTTTTTCTTTGGCATCATAATGTGCCACAATTGATTTGAATTTGTTTTCTCTATTATACGTTTTACAGAATCTCGGCTTTCGAAATAAGAAACTATAGCTGTGTAATGCTTTCTTTATTTCTAAAGACCTTTGTGAGTGACCCAGTGAATCCTTTTCGCTATGAACAATTGCATCATTTTCTTCTTCTTCATATTTCTTATCGAAATCTGAGCTAGATGTACCGTCATCTTGATATTGTTTACGCAAATTTCGTTGTTGAAACAAAAAATAATCTTGAAGATTCTCTTTCCTTTTCTGTGGACTTTTATTGATTTGTGGTAATCTTTCTTCATCACTCTCTATTATATCTTTATAAACATCAACTTTTGATTTACGTCGTTTAATCAAACTCGGTGATTTTTTCTGTAGGTCATGGGCAGATAATTTTTGTTTATGAAAGAAAAAATGCTTTTCAGCTTGCTTACTTTTTTGTTGAGCCGTTTCTTTCCATATTTCAGAATTACATAATGGTTTACTATCACGCCCATTTGGCCCTTCACCCAAGTCTGAATATGTTTTTTCATCTGTTTCGTTGTCTTTCTTTAATTCTTCACTTCTAATGTCTTTTCTGAAAAAACCATTACTAGTCGTTGGACTTTCCGATAATTGCTTTTCTTTATCTAAACGATTTCCACCTCTTCTGGATGCAATGTATGAATTAAACTCCTCATCTAATTTTCTTTTTCTGTCTTGATATGCATCCTTGAAGAAATCACCAAGTTTAGGAGATTTTTCAGCTATTACTATTTTATCATCATGGCTGCTATCATAATAAAGGGAAGCATCTTCGTCAGATAGAGCATCAGAATCTTTATCTATGCCTCTATGGCGTTCAGTTTTAAAAACTTCCTCTAACGCATCTCCCGTTATTGCTTTTATACCAAACTGATCTGCAATATATTTGTCAGACTTCGAAATAATTTCCTGTCCTTTACTATTTTCGTTAACTGGTAAAGTTTTTGATGTTTTGTCATCCTTCAAATCTTCTTTTTTCGTTGTCGACAGTGAAGGCGTCCTTTTCTTCTTTATGGAAGAAACATCTATCCAGGAAGGTTCAGGGCTATCCTCTTCTCTAGCACTTATTTCGGAATCTTTACTTGAGTATTTATCAGCTCTTTTCCCATTATCTTTTGTCCTTGGTTTCATCTCACCTTTTTTGGAAATTTTTTCCTCATAACTTGGAATGGTTCCGGGTTCTTTAATTTTTGTCATAAGTGGTATTTCTTTTGAAATTTTCTTACTTTGAAAGTTCTCTTTTTTCATCGTCGTGTGGGAAGACATTCCATCCTGCGTTGTGGAATGAATATCTGCCAATGAAGTTTCAGAGATATCTTCTTTATTAGAGCTTACTTCGGGAACTTTTTCAGCTTTGCGAAATTCTTGTCTAGGGGAATAAATCGATGCATCTTTTGCTTTTAGTTTTATTTCATCTTTCTCAGAATCAGTATCATGCCATGGACTTTTGGGTGCAGATTTATCTTTCGGCGATACTTTTTTTGATATCCTTGTCTTTTCATAAACTTCCGTTTGTTTCTTTATTAATGGAATATTGTTAACTTTGGTTTTAGGAGGAGTTTTTTGATGAATATCTTTTCTGACAGTAGTTTTGCTGTCATATTCATCATTATTTCTTCCACCTTCTCTGGGTGATCTCTTGAAGGTATCTTTCATCTTCAATATTTGTTTATCTTTTTCATGAATTTTTTCTTTAGTCGAATCACTTTCTTGTTTAAATTCATTTGGTGATTTTGTGCTTTCCTCAGTTTTACGTTTATCTGTTAACTCTTTTGCTTTTCTGTCATCGTTAACGTATTGCTTTTTCTTTGTCTCTGACTGGGGTTTGCTTTCCTTGACTTTAAAGGGAACAGTTGTCAAGGAAGACTCGGATCTACTTTCTTCGCTAGAACTTGGCTTGGAATCTTTACTTTCATCTTCTCTGTATTCACTTTTTGATGCTCTTTCCAGTGAATCTTTTATTTTCAACGTCATGTCATCTATTTTATTCGGTATTTGTTTGAATTCTGCAGGTCGTATTCGCCGTTTGTTAACTTTATCGTTAGTTATTAATTCCTTTGATTCGATGACATCCTCAAAGCATTCTTTTTTCTTTGTTTTTGATGGCATATTGATTATTTTTCCAGTGATTGAATTATCAGTTGATGAAATGTCAGAACTACTTTCTTTGCTTTTGCTCGTCTCAGAAACAGCATCTGTATCTTCACGAAATTCTCTTTTGTGGTCCTCTTTCAATGGGAATGTTTTCTTTCTTTTCAGTTTTTCAGAAATATCACCTTGCTTCCTGGTCTTCTTTTCAGTACCTTTGTCCTTTTCTTTTTCGGTACTTATTTCTTTTTTATCTGGTCCAACTTCTTTACTAGGTATTTTAGTTTTGTCTTTTGAATATTTCATTTTTTCATCTGCTTGTCTAATTGATTTTAACTTCTCTGGCGTCAAATCCTTAAAAGTTGCCTTTTTAGGTTTGCCCCGTTCATACATATCAGCTTTAGGTGATTTAGTTTTCCTTTCAGTCTTTCCAACGATATCTTTCCCTGATCTTTTCGATTTAAACTCCTCAGTATCAACAGGTTGTTTCGTTTTTAGAATATGGCCTTTATTCGATTTGGATATTTCAGATTGTCTTTCCTTTTCATTTAACTCCCGTGCTTGCTGTGAAGTTCTTTTTTTACTAGGTTCAGCGATCTTTGTTTTCCCTCCAGGTTGTCTTTTCATTTGTGTCCCCTCAGAAACAGGTTTGAATATGTCTTTATTTTGCTCCTTAACTGGCATCAGATCTTCAAATGATTTTATACTTGTAATTTCTCCACTTTCTGAATTTCTTAATTCTTCATCCAATGAGTATGATTCTTTTTGTAGATTTTTTCTATTTTTTGGTTTTATGGGCCGTTTAGCATAGATATCTGTTTCTTTATTTGTCCTACTACTTTTAGAAAGATCAGTAGACTCAGTCAAAAATTGGCTTTCTGGTTTCGTTTTTTGTCTTTCTTTTAATTGATCAGTTTCACTTGATGGAATCTTTTCAGTTTCTTCAGCACTTCCAGGGAGACCATATAAATATTTAAGAAGAATCGATGAATCATCTGCATCAAGAGAACTGTATCTTTTAAGTGTTCTAAAGTCACGTTTATCTTTGCTGGGTTCTTTGGAAACTTTCATATGGTGTTGCTCATATAAACGTTCTTTACTGGCTATGTCATTGGCAGCAGACTCAATTCCTCCTTGACAAGGTAATAGCAACTTACTTTTCATAGATTTTCCTTTGATTTTTTGTCTTTTTTTCATTCTTTGCTGTTTGGAAGATTTGATTTTCTTGTCACCATATTTTTCTAATGAGCTGTCTAAGAAATCATTGTCTGTAGATGAAAACTTTTGGAGTGGTGATCCCTTTTTGTCTGTGTAAAATACATCTGAAACTTCTGTCTCTTCCGGGCAGCTACAAGAAGTATGAGCTAAACGTACTTTTTTCTTTACAGATTCAACTATTTCCGAAGCAACCTTAGATACGACATTGGCTTGTCCATCATTTGTTGAAGTTCGAGTATCGAAAAATGAGCTTTCATCAGGTGATGAAGGATATGGTCGTTTAGATAAACTTTCTGTTTCTTTCATCTTAATACTGTCAAATGAATCCTGCCATTCGTAGCTATCGTTTGTTTCAGGATATCTGAAATCACTGGAAGAATAACTGCTTTTCCTATATTTTTCTGGTGACAAATCTTCCAATTTCGGATACTGCCCCTGCAATAAATTGATAAAATTCACATTTCATGTGTGATTTTGAAAAGTAATTTTGTTTGCACCATTGAAAAATTAAAAAAATTACCTCTCTGCTTGAAATTTCACTGATATCTTGTGTTGCCGTATCTGTAAAGTGAAAGAGAAAAATAAAATTACAACACTTTAAATTTAAAAAAAATTTTAAAGCTATTTAATTTAATATATATAAAATATAACAGAAATGGGTGGTGTAAGTCTGGTTTTTAATTTAAAAATGCGAATAAATAATCATACATTCGTCAAAAATTCGCTCTAATTAATTTCTACAAAATAGTTTTTACTCAATAAATGTAAATCAAAATAATTATAATAAATGAAATAATATTAATTATAAAGCCTAAATTCTTCAAGCTGTAACAGAAATATGTTGATTTCTAGCCATTAAAGTTTCTTTTAGGATGTAGGAAATTTAATTCGCGTACATTTTTGGTATACAGTCTTTACATCAAATTCGCAGATTTCTATCAAATTTTGTGTAAAATCTCTTCGGAGAAATTCCGATTGTTCTGCTGTAAGTTTACACGATGATTACAAAACGAAAAGATCTAGATAGATAAGATTCAGTTGATAGATTTAACACCTATAGAATAGACAATTATCAAAGTTAGAGACAAAACTAACAATATGTTGACTGCCTGTCAGTCTGTATCTTCAGAAATATGTTGGCTAAATAATACAAAACCACAATGGCTGAAATATATTAAATTGGGTTTGGAATGTTGTGATTATTAGTAATGCGTCAAAGTTTCGTTTCGATAGGTTTAGAAAAAAAACATCTAAACCAAAAATTCGATTTCTAGATACTATTAACATGTGTTATCGATCAACGCCAAAGAACTCATCTAGGATGATACGATAGATTAAGAATGCTAAATATATTAAACTGGGTATTGGTTTAATATTATTGACAATAGTCACGAAATATTAACACGCCAAAATAATATAACAATAGTCACGAAATATTAACACGCCAAAATAATATAACAATAGTCGCGAAATATTAACACGCCAAAATAATATAACAATAGTGACGAAATATT
>JAPMOQ010026410.1:340109-365676 GCA_026543055.1 Argiope trifasciata | reverse complement strand
AACAATAGTGACGAAATATTAACACGCCAAAATAATATAACAATAGTCACGAAATATTAACACGCCAAAATAATATAACAATAGTTAAGAAATATTAACACTTAAAAGATTAATATTTCGTGTCATACAAGTCTTACTCTGTAATGGCAAATTTATTAGACAGTAGGTGAGAAAGTTTTGAGGAGATAACTCAGTCTATTTATTATAATAGAGTTAAATGCATTGCACTTAGTGGCTTAATTAGGGTAGTGGAGAGAATCCAAGTGTCCCGGAAGCCATTGTCAGAAACGGAATCGAAAAATAAATCATTTGCATTTAAGCATAAATTACGTATTTATTTATAAGCCCTCATTCTCCAAAATATTACATTTTTTTTTCTTCTCATTTTAGCGTTTCGATATATTTAGTTTATTTCAAAACGTTCAGAATTCAGATTGCTGTTTAAGTTCCCAATGTAATAGAGTTATAAAAAGTTTGAAGATATTTTGATAATTAATTTCAACTACACGGTACCTCAAAAGATTTTTTAAATTATATTTTACTTTTATGTTATGTGAAATAGTAACTCTCCCTTTAAAAAATTTTTTTGAACATAATTTAAATTTTTTTTAATTGAGATTTTTTCTATATGAAGATATTTCTCGAAATTTTTTTCTCAGGTAGTTAGCTATCAATATGCTACATAAAACTTTATACGGATTTCCACCTGCCGACAGTATTTAATTTTTCAATCCATATATATATATATATATATATATATATCTCCACTCAAGTTCCAATACATTTTTTTAACTTGTGGTGGATGACGCTTTATATTAATACAGTTATTTTCAAATATTAATTAATTAATTAATTAATTGAATTTAAATAATTAATTAAGTCATTAATTAATTAATTGAATTTATTTATTTAATTAATTTACTTATTTAATTAATTAATTGAATTTATTTAATTACTTAATTAATTAATTAAATTAATTAAATTAAATTAATTTTTAGTACTTTTAATAGAGTTTTAAACAAAATTTTAATAAAATGTATTTCATTTTGAGAGGATGAATAAAAGATATTTTATTAACGATTGAAAATTTGAACAAGATATATAAATATATATAGAGAGAGAGAGTGTAAACTAATAGTAGGAATTAAAAAAATAAAGCAACAGCTCAAAAATTTTTCAAGTACGTTTAGAGGAAATCAATTTATCATATAAATAAATCACTTTTCTTTTTGAGGATTTTTCGCGTACCACCTCACCCTTAAACAGATACAGATACATCCTGTAATATAAACGGATATTGAAAATAGTATTGCTATAACTAGATTTTCTAGTTCCTGTAATTGAAGTGAAAAAAAAAAAAATCAACGCGGAATCGAATCTGATGTGAATGAACTAATGAGGGAATATTTTTAGTCATCTAGCGTTTCCATTAGTCAACAAAAAGGGTAAAGAATGATAAGCGTTTTGAAAATGCAGACAGATTTCTTAGAAAATCTAAACTAAACTGAATAAAAAAAGACTGGAAATAAATTTCGCAATATCTAAATGAGCTAAGCGAAGAAACGATAAGAGACTGGGACTTCACTATGATGAAAAATAATGAAAAATAACCAAAGCATAAAATAATGAGCTATTAATATTATACTTTCAAATCCTTGAGATCGGGCTGAATTTATTTCTCAATTTGTTCGAATTACAGAATAACGAAAACGGAAACGTTACCAGTTTCAAGTCGTCTTCTATAAAATCTGCATTAAGAGTTGCACTTGAACATGATTTTTTCGCCGAAAATTAAGCTCTGTCTCTTAAATTGGTGCATCTTAAAATTCTTTAAATATATATAATAATTAAATGTTATTGAATTAATTAATAGATGAAACGTTTCTGGCTTCCGGGCTTGGGGGTAGCGCGTCTTTCCCGTGATCTAAACTTCCCAAATTCGAATCCTGGTTTGAGCATGGTTGTTCTTTACCCTTTGTTCTATCTCTGAGGTGCGTGAATGAGCCCCCATGTAAAAAGGGGTTGTGCAAGCGAGAGTGTTTATTTGCAATCTTCATATGAGCTAGAAGTCAGACTTCTGCCTCGGGTGCTCAGGAGTCTTTACTCTCAGAAGCTACGGCGCAAAAACTTAGCTATTAATGTTAACCAAAAAGTATAAATTGTCTCATCCCCCTTTATGCAAATCGTCACGTAGTTTTCCATGACGTTGTGTTTTGATCACGTGATCGGAAGTCGTCGGGTAGGCGGTGACTTCCGGTATGCTTGATATTTAAAAAAGATGTTCAGGCGTTGATGAACTCTGTTAATAGGTAGCTAGCTCTATATAGAATGCTGTCATAGATATAACTCTCTGTTAATTTAATATTTGAAGGCATGTGTTATCTGCTCGGAGTATAATATTTTTCCTATTTGTTAAATTACCGTTATTCATGATAAACTGAATTGATGATGAACAGCTTTTTGAAATAAAGGGATTTCTTCCGAAGGCATCATTACTTTTGTGTCTTTTAATACACTGTGCAACTCTGCTACCACGTAGCTGTGGCAAACATAAAATAGTCACACGACAACAACATGAAACATTTTTTAGTAATTAATTTTTTTCAGTATCTGTAGTGGGGGAAAAATAAAATGAAGTCCAGTTAAATTACAAACAAAACATCATAACATGCGTGTTTATCTTTGCTATAAGTAAAGAAGAATGTTGTTTTTAGAAGACTTCTCAAATGGTTACATATAATGCTAATTTCAATTTGTTATCATTGCATTCTAAAATATAATTTCAAAAGTTTTCACAAATTTAACTATGTTTTTTAACAATTACTCTTATGACCGATTTATAATGATAATTTTTATTGACTTTTTAGTTAATTTTTTGAACAATTAAGATATACTGATCGTATGCTTTGCTATATTAGCTCATAAATACTTTGATGATGATGATGTCGTGTCCGTGTTTCCACGCAAAGGGGGTTCAGTAGCTTCAGTAGCTGGGTGCTCAGGGTAAAGACCCCTGAGCACCCAGTCTGACTTCTAGCTCAAATGAAGGCGACCCACATATTCGCTTGCACAACCCCTTTTTATAGGGGGGCTCATTCATACACCTCACAGATAAAACACAGAACAACCATACCCGAACCCGGGACGCCCAGATCACGGGGAAGACCATAAATACTTAAAATATTATTATTCAGATTTATCTTCAGCTGCCTCTTTCTCATTACTACATTTTTCAGGAGTCTGGAAAACGAAAGGACTATAATTTTAAAAAAAGCAGCAATGTTTGAGTATGTGTGTGTGTGGTGGGGGGGGTTGTTGATTGCCAAAGGGGCCATTTTATGTTGCTACGCCTTTGAACTGAAATTATTAAATTTCAGCTAATACAGAAACTTTTCTGTTAAAACTGGACACATTTTTTAAAATTATGATTATAGATAATACAATCATGCAGCATTGATGTCTTATGTATATCACAGAATGTTTTTTATAATTATCCTTTTTTAAATTTCAATCATTTTTAATTTTTTACTTCCTAAGGTCAAACAACTTCGAGAAAATCCTGGGCGACGACTAGCGTATCTTTTTTGATATGATCAAAGGAATGGTCTCAACTGTGCGCTTTTATAAAATACTGGTATCCTAATTTTCATAGCTCAGTCAGTTGTAGTCTCAGAAAAATGTACCTTTATTTTTACTTAAAATTTATTAAATAAAGAATATTTTATTAAATATAGAATATTATATTAAATATGGATTTTTTATTAAACATTAGTACAATATTTTGTTAAATATAGTTGATATCAGTAAGAATCTGTATAAAAATTCAAAATTCATCAAAAAATTTATTAAGTCGAAATACATAAAATATAATTCTTTTCTTTATTTAAACTATTTTTCTAATCGGATATAGGGGTCTCATATTAATGGTTTAGAGATAGGAAACCAGCTTAGAGTGAACATTCTGTCGCTCTCTACATTTATATATGTATACCCATACCCATGTTTATCTTAAAGAATATAAAAGTATTGAATCAGTAGTATAAATATTTTTAAAAGTCGCAGAAAATATTCGCTTTTTTTACAATATTTTTTCTACGAAATACAAAATCCCTCATTTCTGACAAACACGTGCTAAAAAATATAGTTTTCTAGATTTAGTTTGCAGTAAGAATTAGCAAGCTAAATATTCAAGTTAATCCGAGCTTTTATTTATGTAATGGCAACACTTTGATAAAAGACAATGTTTTCTATGCATGTATTCGTGCAGGCTACATTTTATTTTTTCTTTTGTGCGAAATATATATTCAGAAGATATACTTATAATATTTTAAAAAATTAAATAATGACAGAAAAAAAAGTTCAATGACACAAAAAAGTGATATGTTTGAAGAGATATATTTTTGAATGGTAAAATGATGTAGAAACTTATGCAGCAATATTTTTGAAAATTATCGAAGAAAAAAAGGCCAATGTTCTGCTTAAACTTAAATTTATTATAACAATTTAAAAATTCCGTCTCTCAAAAGTATATATGTCAAGTTTAGTTGCTTAAAGTCAAACGGCATGGCTTATAGATCTCTAACACACATATCCATACATTCATTTTTATTTTAAGAGAAATAATCTCCACTTGATCCATATGAGAATATAATGAATCAGCATAATATATGATATTTGTTACAGTTTAGCACGAAAAACGTAAATAAAACATGGAATTTACGGTCTCATGAAATTAGTTATCGGTAGTAAATTTTATGGAAGCACTGATAAATCAATTATTTTAAATATCACGACTTAAATATCTGACAATTTGATAAAGTCATAAATATCTTTAAAAGATTCAATTGAAATTAAGTATAATTAATATATTCGGCAAACCATTTGATCGCAAAACTGTCTAGTTGAAAATATAAACAGAAAGCACCCAGGTTTACAAACAAAACTTCGAAAACATTTTTACCTATCACTTTTTATGTAATTTTTTTAAAGCAAAACGTCGATATAAGTATGGGAAAATATAAGTTTCAAATATATGCAATTTCTTAAAATTCTTATATACCTTATATTTTTATAGAATTAAAAGGAAAAATGGAAAGAAATGGAAACAATTGCTCTTATGGAAAGAACGCATTAGAGCTCATATTTTTGAATTTTAATAAAAATTTGTTATTAAATAAATATATATACCTAGTGAAATACTTCTTTCTTTATGAGGATGCATTGTTTGATACTGTTTCAATGCTCTTTCTGATATTTCATCTGCAAGAATAGGGAAATACCTTTCATTAGTACAAAATGTAAAATCAGCTAATAATAAACATTTATTATATGAAATTTCTCAAATGAACTAACTAATTAAAAATAAAACATCTACGCTACTCTTAAAAAAGCAATGAGCTTTCATCCTATGTGGGAATTTGTCTTCCAATATAACTGCCGTATATCTGAAATACATTGTAACTGCATCTTTATTCACTGCAAGGCAGATGGTATGAAGTTTGTCTCAAAATATCGTGTGGATTATAAATTTTCCCTAATCTTACGTCCATTTTTAGGCATTATATTAAAATAACTTTTAATGTTTCGGTTACATTGCAAAAAAAAAAAAAAAAGCCTGATAATAAACCTGCAATGTTGTAATGAATATGTGAAGGACTACGCCGCTTATCGAAACAAACTATTGGCTTCAAGGACGAAGCTATTTACAACAGAGCGAGATCGAAAGCTTACCCATCGCTGATGGAACTCTGCTTTTATACAGGCATAAAAAGTTCTAGAACAATCCAATGTAAGTATGTCAGAAAATATCTAGAACCTCCCAGATCTTTAATAAACAATAAATAATATTTCAAATAAAAGAATTCCAATCTTTGGATAAAACATCATAGTTGGAATTCGAATCACAGACTAACCAACAAAACTGAAATACCGTGTCAACTGAGCCATGGTGATAGCGAGTAATTCTTTTTTATTCAGCAATTTAAAACAGAAAAATTATTCATTTGTCATAAATGCCGAGAGTAATGTCAAGAATCTAGTATCTATTTCTAAGTCAACTATGCTAAAATCATCTTTCAAAATTAAATACTGTTTTTTACTTAAGCCTTTCGGCATGTTTTCTCAATTTTTGCCACTAATTTTTGAAATAATTATAGCACGAAAATGATTTATAAACCTTCTTGCAACCAATCATTTATCTTTTTGACGATATGAATTTAATTTTCGTACAGTTTCTCTAAAATTTTAATAAATTTTTCAAAAGTTATTTTAAATGCAGTTTCTAACTATGTTTTTCATTGTAGTAATTAAATTAATTTTAACATTTCTTCGAATCCCTCATTTGAGTATTTTTGCCACAGCCAAATTTTTAATAAAATATATTACTTTCATCTGATATTAACACAAAAGCAGAATTTCTGCTTCCATCATTATAGCATCCTCGTATATACTACAATGACATTGATTACAATACAATGTGTCTAATGTTCAGGAATGTTTATATACTCCCACTAAGTGTGTAAGACTGATAACCATTTCTAAAGAAAAATGAAAATTTAGAGGGAAGAAGATATACCAAGAAGAGTTTTACCTGTCAAGTACTCATTAATGTGTTTAATATAACTAGCTATATAGAAACTTTTGTTCTTTTCGTTTCTTGTTATTATGAAACTCGTAACAGAGAGTGGGAGAAAAAAATGGAATTTTGAAGGTTATAAGTCTTTTACTAAACTTGGAAGACGAATAAAAATTATTTAGCTGCAATTTGAGACGTTAAACAAAATATATTGAAATGAAAAACTTTTTTTTTATTAAATTTAAAATATTAAAAGTACTTAGATAAGGAAAAAATTTTATTCGGAAGAATGCCTCACATATCAGTTTGTAGACTACTTATAGTCTGGTTTCGGACAATTGTCATTATCGTGTTTAAAAATTAACTGATCGTTTTTTCTTTCTATAATTAATGAGCCAAACTTCTAAGCAGAAAATCAATAATTGTTATCTCGCGTATATTCCATTTAGAAGATTGCCATGGCAATAGCAATTTATTGAACCGAAGGACAGTTTATGCCCACCTTTTACTTTGTCATGTATTTAGAAACAAGAATAAGAAATTTTTAAAAATGACGTTTAACACTCTTAATAATAATTGTTTATTATTATTGATGTTAATTGTTTAATATTCTCACAAAATGAAAAGTAAAATGGATCAACTTATGCCCATTAAACGAACGGGAATAATAACAATAAATAAATAAAACTTGTTTTTACTTTATCATATACGGAGTATTGTAACCTTCAAAAAATGTGATTTCGAAACATTTGCGAATCCCCACATTTTAGATTTCGAAAAGCTTATTTTTGGATTTATGGCTGTCAGAGGCAAACCGCTTCGAGTTAGACAGAAGAAATTTTATATGCAGCATTTACACCAAATTTATAGATTTCTATCAAATTTTCAGCAAAATCCAGTCAGCGGAAGCCTGTCTGAATGATTATCCAAATATAAATTAAAACACGATAATAAAAGACGATGAAAGATACAGGAAGAAAATTTGAGGCCCAGATTTAACATTTAAAGTGTAAATAACTTCTCAAATTTTGAACTAAATCCATCAAGATATATACTCTCACAAGCGAATAAAACAATAATTCAAAAATACAAGGATTTATATATATATCAAATTTTGTATATAATTTTCTGACTGCAATTGTAGTTCAATGTCGAATTTTGATTTCCATTTGTTGGAAAAACGCGAGTAATACACGAATTATATTTTCGCATATCTATTGGTAAATGCCACGGATTAATCACCAAAAAAAATCCCCAAAAATCATTTGGCAGATTTAGTAAAAATGCTAAGCTCATGCCAATATTTCTTAGTTATTGTTCGCCAATGGCGCATTCGCAGCCTTGCCTAATATCTAAAATTTTATGCTGGGTGAGGGGGATAACAGCTTTATCAGAGAATATGCGAGAAGATTTTGGGGAGACCATATCAGCTGTTTGCCTACAACTACTAAAGCCCCACAATATTTGCTGAAATTCTTACTAGTGTGTGTGTGCGCGTGCATATACGGGCACGCGTGTCTATTTTTGCACATGGCAGCATTCATCTTGTAAATATAAGATGTTAATCTCTGAATGCGTAAGCACAAAATTCATCTCAATGCTTTATTTCTTCATAGATTGTCCTATGGCGTATGTGTATCATCAATGCTGAGCACACAGTGAATATGGTAAGCAACTCTTGAAGCAATCACTTAAAGGTGCGACCTCTCCACAGGAACTTAATATCTCCGTAGGAAAACACTCTATATGTTATAATGAAAACAAATGTGCATTATTTATTAAGAGCGACTGAAAATCAATGAACAGCATTCTGTTAAGAAGAGTGCCTTGTATCAGAGGTGTTATTGAATGTCCATGAACTACAAGATCAGCTATTTTATATGTCTTGCTTTTAATGAGTTACTAACTGGTGGGATGATGCCAGATTAGCAAGTACTTCCCGAACGATTCAAGAGTCGCTAATAGGATGGGAAAGAGATAGTTTAAAGACACGAATTTTCGGCTATATCAACAGAAATTACTATTTTCGAGAGTCTGTTGTACTAAAAAAATATTGCTTTATTGTAGAAATTAACGACCTTGGTTTAATATTTTGTGCGAAGCTTTTATTATTATTATTACCTAAATGTATAAACAAATTTCACTTATACCATATACTATATTGCTATTAAATATCACTAACATCAATATTTATATGCAGTTGAAACATAATGCCATCACGTCACAATCCTCACTAAATGTAGCAATTATTAATTCATTATATATATTATTATACCAGAGAACGCCTTGAATGGCAGTGGCATACAACGGTTAGAAAACATCATCCTCTAGCAGGAATTTGGAATATTTGTTCAACCTATCCTGTCATCCTTGGAGAGTGTTTTTGACGATTAATCCCTGCCATGACAGTAATATTATCCGAATCGAATTAATGATTTAGACACGTTTTGACACAAAACTGCACTTGTAGTCACAAAGTTAAATACCAAATTTAAAACATTTAAGTCCTTTCTTTTTTGAATTATCGTGTTTAAATATTTTTGAAACTACAGACCGACACATAATCAACGTATCATTCTATTTAACTCAGAATTTGTCAGGTGTCTGCACTATGGATTTTAAATATGTTTGCCGAATCTTGTCAATTTAACTCTCATTTCTGCAGCTATCGTGTTATCATATATTCAGACTGAATTCCTCTCAACAGAATTCAGTCAAAATTTGATAGCAATATCGAAATTTCATAGGTGCCTACATATAAGTATTAAATAAAAATTTGAGAGAAATCTACTAATTCGATGTAAAGACAGTATAGAAAACTTCAATCTTAGAGTTCAAAGCGTTTTTCAGTTATTTTTGTCCCAGGCGGATATTTTTCAAAAATGTGCTTTTCGAACTCAGGGAGATCTAAAATATGGAGATTCGTCAAAATCTCGAGTTCGAATTTTTTGACAACTGCTATAACTTCACTATTCTACTATGCATTCTTGAATCGGTAACATTGACAAACTAATCGTTAACATTGACAAACATTACAGTTCCAGGGAAAAAATGACGGGGCTTAAAGAATCGTTAAGCGGAGAAAATTCACTCACACTTATGCCGATTCCACATTGATTTGTATAAATTTTGCCTCTTCTCGCAGAGCATTCTCTGTTTCTCCTTCTGCTTCTCTTGTAGTTTTATAACACGGTTGTAACAATTTCTGCTGTTTTCACGAAGCGTTTCCCAACGAAGACGCATCTAAAATTCATAAAGATTTCTTACAACGTTATTTAAATAATAAAGTGCATAAAAATATTTATAAACAAATTTTCAGCGTGTGTATTGATGAAATAGCGTTGCTTTCACAGAGTAATTTTAGTTAGTTAGTTAAAAAGATGCTTTTAGTATTTTAGCGCTGCAGTAAGTAGAAAATAATTATATTGATTAGTTAGTAATTTTATGAAAATAGTTATATATAAGATATTTGTAGGAATTATAGATTGAATTGAAACAAATTATAATGGAATCAGAACAGGGTAAAATGTTTGAGGTTAATTCATTTCTTATTATCTATTCTATACTTATAATAAAGCTCAATGTGTGCGTGTGTGTGCGTGTGTGTGTGTGTTGGCGCTCTACAGGCCCGACCGTTGGACCTACAGCTACCAAATTTGGTACACGTATACCTTGGAGATCCGGAATGTGCACCTCGGAGCCCTTTTTTTGAATTTTTAATTCGAATTTGAATTAATTAAAATTTAAGCGAAATTTCGGCGTTTTTCCGCTATAACTTCCTAAAATATTATAGCATAAACATGATTTTTGCATCAATTTAAAGATTAAAAAATTAGCTTTCTAATGGTATCAGTGTTTTAATGTATAACGTAAGATTCTATTTTTAACGAATTTTTAAAGAAATGTTTTAACCATGTTTTTTTAGCACGTGACTGGATAAAATAAAAGAATGCCGGAAGTTCAAATAAAAAAAATATCATCGCAAAATAAATCTAAAGAAATGCAACTTTCAGCACGTGACTGGATAAAATAAAAGAAACATAAAATGTGATATTTTCTTTAAAAAATAAATGCAAAGCAAAGGTTTCTTTAATCGTTTGCAGTATCCAAATCATTTATTCCATAAATCATCTTTATTTACGGTAAACCTGATTGAATTTAGACAGGATTTGCATTGAAATCCCGACTTAATGGCATATTTATGTAATCGTTTGCAATATCTGTATCATTAATTTAATACTTTTTTCCCCTTTCTCGCTTTTTTTAAAAAACACATTTTATATTTTGGCAACATCATCGAATTTTTTTTTAATATTTTGGAAGCATAACTGATGGTTAAAACTGACTGATTTATAAAATTAAAGAATATTATTAGGAAAAGGTGTACTTTTAGAACTTTCCTTCCATCATCTTAAAGAAAATATTAATTTCAGGTCAATCAATGCCCGGAATTACTTCAAGGCTAATGAATATGTGATTTAATTGAAAATTTTAGAACCTTTTACACATGGCGAACCAGCTGGTCGCCAAAGGCGGCTAGTTTTAAATATATGCATAATAGAATTTCAAACGAAGAAAATGTTCCCTACGATCAAGTTGTATTAAATATTGTCATTATAATCAGTTTTGTAACAAAATTACGTTATCATATAAATGAAAATCCAAGAAAAACATTCTTCTCTAATATTTAAATAGCCCTGAATATATTTCAGAATTTTGCGACGTTTTTGTGCTAATGAGAGAGGTATTAAAAGTGAGATCTCTTATCAGATCAGTTTTTTAAAAAAATTTTACTATCTTTATTCGGTTAAATTTTCTAGTTATTCTGGAAAAACATGAAAATTACGAAATATTTAATAAAAATCCTGGTCAACTTGTAGTGAAAGACAAATAATTTGATATTTTTAGAGCATTTCTATCGATGCAAATCGATCACGTTTGATTATAAACACTAAAGGGAGAATGCTTTTCTATGCGCTATGTAAATTACTTTTTTTAAGGTGGAAGGAACGAGGTCGAAACACTATAGAATTTTGAAGTAAATTTATCACAAAATATAAAAGAAAATGCAATAAATGTCCAGTAAAAATTTTTATGCTAATTAAACTAAAGGGAAATCTATTAAGATATCTTAGTTTAAAACAATCATTTTAAAACAGAAAATTTTTAATGAAAAGTAACAATTAAAAATCAAAATATACTGCTAATGCTTTAGGCATTTTGTGGAACTAAGCAGAAAAAAAGAAGAAAACTAGTTTAATTGTTCCCTAAAACAATAATAAAGAAATTATTACGAGCAAAAAGCACGAGAACAGGAAATTTGAATTTGATGACTTCTTCCAGATTTATCAGGAAAAAAAGAAGAAGAAGAAAAAATTGTAATACAAACATTTTTGTTTCTACATTTTCTTGCATTTATTTTCTTTTCCATCAGTTGCCTGTAGTTCTTAGTTTGATCATTTAGCCATTGCTTGAGAGCTGGATAATCATTCTTATAATTCTAGAGCAGAAAAGAAAACATATCATTAAATTAAGAATCATATACTTAGTATTGTAGTATTTTACGAATAGGTGCCAACGCCAGGCTTTATTGTTGCACTCAGATTTATCGGTAGTAGCTCTACATTCTTTTTGCTCCACACCATTTGTCTGCTATCTGATCTAGACACATTGAATTTGCTCTCATCCGAGAATGTTCCAAAAGTCAGTATTTTTATTAACAGATTGTTTAGCGAATAACAAGCGCTTTTTCTGTTAACTTCCCACCTAAAAAACTTTTTTCTAGATACTCGACCATGGATCCCTACTTAATTAAAAGTGCGGAGTAAAGTACTTTCTGAAATAGAAATTCCTTGGTTGAGCAGCTCCGCTTTAATTGCTGGAGCACTCAATTTCGGATTTTTAAAAATCAGTCTTAGAAGTAAACGCCTGTGCTTATCGGTGAGTGCTTTGAGGCGCCTACTTCATGACATATTTTTGATAGTATTCCGTTGACGATATCGGTCTATAACACTCCGCACTATAAAACGTGATCTTCCAATCACCTGCGATATCTTCCGTAGAGAGTTACAGTTGTTATGAAGTCTCATTATAAGTTTTCTTTCATAAAGAGTAGTTTCTTTTCCCTTTCGAGCCATCTCAGCTTGAAGCTGTAGGATTAGCAACCACTATTGCGAGTTTGAGTTAGAGAACATTAGAATAAAACTAGTCCAGCAGTCAAAGAAAGAAGAAAACAACAGCAGGTTGGTCCCTGGGACGCGCAAATTGTCTCAGTTTTATTAGTTTATAACACGAAATGTGGATGTGCAAATACTTTTGAAGCCTGAGATTTGTGGTGAATTTCAAATTGTTCCGCTAATAAACAATTCATTATGATCATATTTTATGATTTTCAACAATACCAATAATTTTCACAGCTTTTTAAATGACATTAATCCCTTTTAAACAGTTCTATTTGTTACTACGCAATTTCAATTTTTGTACTACATTTTTAGGTGAACAATTTGCGTACGAATACTTTTGACTACCAGTGTATATAAAAACAACTATGTAATTTTGTGATTATAATTGTAATTCTGCGTCGAAGTTTGGATTTAATCAACTGAAGAAAAAAAATGCAGCGATATAAAAGGTATGATGCATATGTCCAAATAAATTAAGTGTATATTCAAAATTAACATTCGGTTATTTGGAGCTGGATTGCACTCTAATAGACTCTTTTATAAAAATGTTCACAAATGGCAAGTGATTAATAATATACATGAACATTTGCTGGAGAATAAACTAGAATGTTTGAGAAATGCCACTTCCACTGATTTTTTTTGATCATGCGAGAACATGATGTAGTTTTGGCTTGAGGTTTTTGAAGCTTCAAAAAGCGTAGGCAAAAAATTGGCGATTGATCACTTTTGAGGCATTCATTTTTCGCTTTTAAGGTTATTAGAAAATAATCAAAAGGTTGGTTGACGATTTATCGCGAACTACAGTTACGACTTGGTTTCCAAATTACTCATTCTCTAGATTCTTATGAATTGTGTTAATTAATTTAAGTCATTAACCAGTTTATTCCAATTTGAAAAAATCATGAGACTATCAGATCACACAAGCTTTGATATTTATAAAAACAATTAGTTTTTTTTATTATCTCAAAATCAGTCGAACTCCAAAACTTTGTTTGCCAGCAAAAAACCAGCTTAAACTAGTTAATGACTTAAATTAATTAAGACAAATAATGACTTAAAAATAATATTCTCCCATGAAATTTGGATCGTAAATTTCATATTTTTTAAATATTGTTTAGAAATTAATTCAGTAGTTAATCAATTGTTACTTTTCGAGCCATTTTTAGTTTTTTTTTTTTTTTTTTACTTTTATTTTATATCTGATTTGTGTTAATCTTAAATAATAATAATTTTTTAAACTAGCAACCGCTTTTTTTTTTTTGTCCGAATAATTTTTAAGTCATTGATATATGATTTACTTTTGAGTGGACGAAGGTTTCTGACCCGTTAGTTAACTATGTAATTTTAAGAAAAACAAACTTCCCTTCGATTGTCGTATTATTGTTTAAGAATCACACGTGTACCTAAAGATTGGGCAGTGATACTAGAAAGCTCAGGTTTGTTTCAAATTAATAGGTGATACAGCTATATTTCGTTGTTCCGAAGATGGGCATCATGGATGTGATATAAGGCATAACCTAGTGATATAATGTTACCAAAAATAAAAAAGCGCATTTGATAATGTTTCTAAAGTAATAAAATTTTTGATTTTTAATGTGAATTGAGAGCTTTTCTTAAGTGAAGAAGCAAGGATTTGCAGGTTTCTAATATAATGGGAATTTCCCGACTCTTAAAAATAAATAGATTTTTTAACAGGTTATATCAAAATATATATTTTATTTATAAAAGATATTAATATATAAATTTAAATAAAAATTATGATAATTGCATCCATAGCTCTAAAAAAATCCTATACACACCTTTTCTAAAATTTTCTGATAGTGTTTCCAGTTAATTAAGGAACGTATTAAAGGGTTTCCACTGTATTCCGTAGGGAAATCGCTTGCTTCTAATTTGGCAGCTAATTTATCCATTACAATGTCCGTATTGATAATGTCTCTGAAGAAGAAATCACAACTTTTAATACAATGAAGTAAATATTAACATTTAGTTTCAAATGAAAAATATGTGATTATCTGAAGCTTACTGGTTGTCAATTATGTTTTTGCAAACCGAATCTTCCTTTTCAACAGCTTTTAAGAGGGTCTGAAGACGCTTTTCTTCTTCGGCTTCCTAAAAAAAAATTTTGTTTTAGGATAAAATTTTAGAAAAAACACACACAATATATATACATGATTATTTAATATTATTTTATAAATATTTTTATAATTATTTTCAAAACTATGAAAAATAATAAATAAGAAGTTTCCATACAAATTCATTACGATAAAATGAATTCCAATTCTTTGGGGGATTAATTATTATCTCGCATATTGGACACAAGTTTACTGGAGAAAAAAACAGGCACAAAAAGAATTGGTGCTCATGTAAAGTTTTATTACTTACAAGTATTACGACATGACAAAAAATGATAACATACCTTGACGAGATTTCGAGAACTGATAATACTACTTACTTTCTCTTGTGTGCAGAATCGAGAAAATATAGTAATAGCCACAGTTCAAGATTTTGACGCATATCCCTGTTTTAGACTTCCTTGAATTCAAAAAACATATTTTTGGATTACGTTCGTCTGTCTTTGGCAAAGTAATTTATTAAAAAAACTCTTTGATGGAGAGAAATGAAATCTGATATATAGTCTTTATGCCGAATTTTGACATCTCAATCAGAATTTGGTCAAAATCTACTCAGAGGCAGTCTGTCTGGATTTTATAGAAGACGCTCATCATCTTTAAATAATTTTAAACAATTAATCAAATCAAAACTGAAAAACATTTTTTGTTATCCCTTCTCAGATTTGTTACATAATTTTGAGACGTACTTTTGTTTCATCTTGGTCAAAAATACCGATGAAGCTAGAAGTCGATATACAATAAATTTTATAGGATTCAATATTTAGAGCACTTTTTTAAATATAATTTGCAATATAAGGCCTTTTTTATGAAATGAATTTTTTACAATGGACATTAAGATGGGAAAGGATAATTTTTTTCAAAGAATTTTCAAGCAATAGTCTTCCTAAGAAAGCTTTCGACTAAATTACTATATAGAATGCTATTTTTTTCCTTGTTATTTGAAATTGAAAAAAATAAATTGAGCTGTAACAACCTATTATAAATAGACACAAAATAAATTAATGTTCAGCAAAATAAGAGATTCCTAATGTGATGGAATCCTGGCTGTAGTTCCAATAGGATTCGAGTTCCACCGTTTCTTCTAGAACTTTCTACAAATGTTGCTGAATTTATAAAAGTCTAAGAAATTTAGTCAGCCATCGAGTAATCAGTTAAACTGAGCTAAAGTGAATGATGGAATGAAGTATCTTCACTGTATTCTCTCTGAGTGCATTATGCTCCAGATAACTATTTGTTGGGTGTTCGCTGCTGTTTATTGCTATTACCATTTTGAATATGCTTTGTCTGTCCTTTGCTAGATCGGTTTCTTGTAGAATAAAGGGTCTTTATTCGCTTTGACCAGTTGAATTTTGAGACTATTCAGCAGGTCAGGAAGGGATTTTTTGTAACAATACTGATATTATTGTATTAATACCTGATTTTTACGCAGTTGGTGAATTTCCATAGCCCACATGTGGTGCAGATACATCCTATACTGGTTGAATTCAGTTATATCTGCCTTTACTTTTCCATCAAGGGTTATTAGGCCCTTACTGACCAGGTCCTTATAACTCGGACTTGACTGGAAGTAGTAACGGAGGTACGGATCGTTCAAAGAGTTATAGGATTGAAAGGGAACGTTGTTCTTTTCAGTCCCCGTCAAATCGAACTTTTTGCCGGGATAAGTGTGATATAGCTAGATTTAAAAGAAATGACACATAAAGACAGATGTAAGAATATGAATATTAAAATCTTTATGTTACAGAAACCTTTTACCATTTTTGTTGTTAATTATTACACGTATAAACTTAGTAATCTATACTAATATGTAAATGTGAAAGTTTGGATGGATGTTTGTTACTACATCACGCCAGAACGGCTGAACAGAATTGGATGAAATTTAGCACGAAGTTATTAGGTTGGTGCGTATGAAATGTCGGATTCTCTTTACATGCGGACGTTTGTCTCCCTGTTTTCGTTATACTTTTGTCTTTGGCATAACCTCATTCATAGTCGTATTGTCCATTGCCAGAGACTCATTTCAGCAAAATAGGTTTTCTCGAAGGTCTTCCCTTTTGTTATTTCTTTTGAGTTTATTGCCGAATGAATTCTGCCGACATTCGCGTCATTTTCTTATATGAGTACAAACTTGGTAATAGTGCTGCAAAAGCTGCACGCAACATAAACCAAGCGTTTGGGGAGAATACGGTTAACGATCGGAAAGTGCAGCGCTGGTTCGAAAAATTTCGGACTGGCGATTTTTCACTGCAAAATGAGCCGCACGGAAGACCCAAAACGTCTGTGAAGAATGATGACCTGAAGGCTCTAGTGGAAGCGGATCCAGCCGTATCCACGAGGGAACTTGCTATCAGGATGAAAGTTGACCATACAACGATATTGAGACACCTTTCTGAGATTGGCAAGGTTAAGAAGATGGACAAGTGGGTACCGCACGCACTGACAGAGCGAAATAAGCTGGAACGAACTGGAATATGAAGTTTTGCAGCATCCACCCTATTCACCGGATCTCTCGCCGACCGATTTTCATTTTTTCAAGCATTTAGAGCTGTTTTTAAGGGGCAAACACTATGAAAATGAAGACAGTCTAAAAAACTCGATATCAGAGTTTATTAATTCTAAAGACCACAATTTTTTTAAGACAGGCATCTACGCTTTAAAATCTCGTTGGGAGAAGTGTATTGAAGCGAATGGAGCATACTTTGATTGAATAAACAGCTTTTGAAGAAAGATATGCAGTTTTATACAATCACTTAAGAATCCGACATTTCATACGCACCAACCTAATAGATTACAGTCAGGAAAAGAACATAGGCTGCTTTTTATTCCGGTTAACTGGGTAATTAATTTTTTATTAATTAAAAACTAACTTTCGGGCCTAAAAGCTCAGGACAAATCCCGTCAAAGATAAGTAACAATTCAGTTTTTTTTTTCTCAACAGAAATGAGGTTAGGCTTAAGGTAATAACAACCGATTATTTCAAACGATTCTATTTATTTTCTTTGTGTTTGATGTATTTAAAATCAAATGTTATTAATTAATCGATCTTCCTGATTCATTCTGAAGTACTTTTAAATTAAAAGAAAACAGAATAAAGGAAATAAAAAATTTCTAATCAACATTGCGTTACCCCAACTGGAGTAGGAAAATCAGACATGTGCGTTAAGCCAACTGGCGTTGAAAGTTCGCCTGTGATTGCTGACAACTGTGTTTTCATTTAAATTAAAAGTTTAAAAATAATGTGTATAATACTATTTTAGCTATCTCAGTTTCGATCAATAAATAAAATGGATTTGACCTGATTTTTTAAAAAAATACAGACTTGATTTGCTGTTCTGTTTTATTTTGAGTTGTTTTATTTATTTAAATAAATTGTTTTTATGTTAATTGTGTGTTTTTGTTATTGAATTGCATTTATGTTATATATTTTTCGTATGCTTATACTTTTAAATGTATTGTTTTTAGGTTAGGTTCATTTTTTTATTTGTCATTACTTGATAGATTTTCGTACATATACAAAAAAATTTCCACGCGAACAGAATCGTGGGTAATAGCTAGTAATATTACATAATTCATCTGTACTGCAAGATCCAATGGAGATTTTAAACACATCGCTACTTTAGATAATGCACATTAAAATACTATTGTTAATAACTGGTTAATTTCACTTTTCTATGCATTTTAAATTTAATTCATATACTAATGATCTGTTTTATTTCTAATTTTAAAAACTTTGTAAAATTATGAGTAGGTTTTAATGTATTGACATACCTAATATCACGAAAAAATGACTTAAGCATTAAATTATTTAAAAAACAACCATTATTATTAGTTTATGGCTTCCTTCCTTATAAATATTTTCCTTAATTATGAAGAATAAATATTATTGGAAAACTCATACTAATAGCAATAGCAATAGTTCTCGTATCCTATATCATTACATATGTGGATACTGTAAACAGTTCTCATATCCTGTATGGTGCCACATTGCGTCATTGATCACATGATGTTTTACCGCCATAATTGGCAGACGAGAATTTACATTGAGAAATACGCTGACGTATCTTTTTATGTGTTTTATATTAGTTTAGTAATATTTTGTTCTTGTATCTTAATAAGTATAATTCACAAATTAATGCTAGTCTTTGCCTTTCCCCACATTTTGAGCTCTACCTTTTTCACGAATACCCCTAGCGAATGCAGCCAGATCTTCGAAATTCTGTGGACATTAATACAATCTATTTAAGACGTTAAAGCGATGTCAAAAAAATTTTCATAAGTGTAGGTTTTTTTCTGTATTATTGCATATAAATAAATTTCAAATCAATGTAACATTAAAAAGTTATTACTAATTCACAGGATAAGTCAAGTCAAATGTTTAATTAGTTAAAGAATAATTAGCATTCAAATTTATTATAAGAAGTAATTATTTTTTAATCAATGATTTTAATGATTTAATGTATAGTAATATAATTTAATGTATATATGATTTTAATAATTTAATGTATGTTTAACAGTTAAAAAATTTTATTATCAGAATAATTTTTATTTCTTGCTACCTTGTTTATTCACCGATTAAATTAATTTTTTAATAGACTTTCTTGCAGCCTCCTTCATTTTAAACCATAACCCTAAACAGCTGCATAATCTGCATGACATGAAATCAGACACTAAGGCGAATGTTCATGACCGTTTAGTGTCATTCCTTTTTTTTTAAACCAATTCAGTTAACAAATTGACTATAAGGCTCTATCAATCAATCCAAACTCCTCTTCTGAATGTTTCGTCAGAATATATTGCAATTCTCCCACCTCGACATATTTACTTCCCACTCGATTTCCATATTCATTGATCAGCAGCGTCCTCTCACAATTTGGATTGAATTGAATATTCGATGAACCTGTACCAGCCGTTCTCTAGCCTAATTATGCCTGAACACTTTGGGACTGATAGCATTTTATGTCGAGAGTCTCAATTTAGGAATACAAATTCCACAACAGATATCATCAAAGATTGCCACGTATGGGGATATGGTCATCTGACATCCCAACCTCGATGCTCATATCAAAACAATCCTTTTCATTTCATAAAGATAGATAATTAATTTAATAGAACTGAAATATTCTTTTGTATCACCTCAACAGACGATGCCCTGGCCTAGGGGTAGAGCACCTTCGGTGTGATCTTAGTGCCCCGAGTGCAAGTCCTGGTTATTCTTCCCCTTATGTTTTACATGTGAGGTGTGTGAAACAGCCCCCTCCCCCCAAGTAAAAAGAGGTTGTTCAAGTGACTGTGTGAATGTGGGGTCTCCGAGAACAAGAGAGCAATAAAAATTTTATGGACCTGGAACAGTAACTATTTCCGCCATTAAAGGTTTTAACTAAGCGATGGACTTTGGTCATTTGGTGTCCTTAGTAGCTTGCGCTCGTTTGTGATTGTGAAGGTTTTTGAACATTTTTTTGCATTAAAATTCTATAACATCCATTCAGGATTACTAAGACGAAGTACAATATCGCACTTGATTATCATATTAGTAATTAAGACTGTTTTTTTATTTAATAGCATTTTTTTAGAGTTATAAGTTTTAAAGTGATTTATACATTAAGCCTAAAATCCTCTCTCACCTCTTAGCATTAGAGCACCCTAATTTCTCAATCCGATAAAATTTATTGCTTACAATCTAATTTCATCGTGCTTACGGTTAATATGATTTCAAAATCATTTATCTTTTCTGTGCTATTGACGGTCTCGTTACTTTGACAATTTCCTGCCATGTGCAGTTATATTAAGAACAATCCGCGTTTTTCGACCAGATGATTCGCCATGAGTAATGCGTTCTAAAATTTTCAATTAAATACTTGTTCTCTTTGTAACTTGTCAGCAAAAGATATTCAAACTTCAGACTTCGATAATTACGTTACTCGTATTATTATAAAATCCTTACGATTATTTATTCATTGTACTATATATATCTTTGAATTGCCATCAACTGCTGTGGAATTATGTGGAAAATATATATTTATTCCATAACATTACGCTGCCATTTCAGCACGTCCTGAGCACCACTCTTTCCTCGATTTCATTTGCAATAAGAGTCAATGTAATCATTCCATTTGAGTTTTTGTCAAAGTGGCGGCAAAGCATTGGTGTGCTTATAACGTGTTCTTGCAGATTAAATTCAGCTTTCATTTTGTGATAAATTAATTGTTGGTAAATACAGTTACAGTATTTTTTAAAAAAATTCATTAAAAATAGAAACTGAATTTATAGGTTACAGCACTATTATCAATGCAAAAAAAAAGTCCTTCTTAAGAGGATTTAATAACAATTTTGTTCTATAATATTTTCGGAAATTATCGCAGAAAAATTCCATATGTTAGCTTAATTTTTATTTAACTGAATTTTCAAAAAACTCCTATTTAGGTATGCTTTTTCGTCCCCCAAATTAAACATGTACATACCAAGTGCGGTAGCACTAGATCATATGATCTGGTGTGTAGAGCACTGACACACACACTCTCATTCATATGCGCAAACTCATATTCATTTGATTATCAGCTTTGGAGTAATTCCAACTCCAATTCCAATTGATTGGCCTGAAATTGATAGTTTCTTTAAGATAGTAGATGGAAAGATTTAAAAGAGCCCGTTTTAATAATAATATTCATTTTTTCATAAATCAGTCAGTTTTAATGATGAATTTAGAAAGCTAATTGATATAATAACTTTTTCTTTAAAATATTAGAAAATATTTTGTTAAATATGACCCACAGAGTAAAGTAGGAAAAAATCTAATATTCGCTAATCAAAGCATTGTTTGACTCGAGCTATATTAAATGTAATTTTTTACTCGATTTAGACCAAATTAACAGTACTAAACAATATGTATACCTATTACTAATGATTTACAAATTAGCCATTGGATCCGAATTGGAATGAGTATCCTGTATAGATCCAATAATGTTTACCGTAAACAAAACAAAAAATAGTTGAATGAATTAATGATACAGATCACAGAGAAATAGTGAAAACTTAAGGATTCTCTTTTGATACATTTTCTTGCATTTGAAGTTATTATTTTGCTTGATTTATCTTGTTTTGTACATTTTCTCTTTTTTATTTCTTTAGATTTTTCTTCCTTGTGTATTGTGTTTCTTGTATATTTTTAGAATGGATGAGAATTCTCGATCTTGTGTGACTCCGGATAAATAAATAATCGAGAACATTCTCTTTGAGCAAATATAAATGTTGTTTTTATTGTAGAAGTCAGAATGAAACACCTGGATTAATATTGTTACGGATTTTCTATCCTAATCCGTCGGGGCCGTTTTACGCGTATAGTGGGTGGTGTGGTGTGAGAAGAGATGATCCCACACAATGATCAGTCTTTTAGTTGACGACACTACACAGACGTTTATTTACAAGACAGGACAGCACAAAGACGACAAATATTTACAACACAACTATGTACAGAAGACACAAACACAAAGGACAGCACACAGAAGTATTCTAGTAGCTCACGATAGCAACAGTAGTCCACAGTCAGAAATTCCGTAGTGTCAACGTCCACAGTTTACAAAGCGGCAGGACAGGATTAGCAGGAGAGGGAATTTTTAAGGGATTCTTTTCTACACTCACGCAGATCTCTCCCGAACAGACGGATACTATTTCTCTGTCTCTTCTTGCCTTCCCTACAAACTCACTACTTCGCAACAGTGGGACTATTCCTCGGTTCATGACAGTTCCGTTCCCGACGACGACACAGGCTTCGTCAGAATACGCCACACAGCAGTCCTTCGTTCGGGACTCCTCAGTTCAAGACCTCTCTATTCAGGTCTACTCGGTTGACCACCGCCACTCTTCGTTCAGCTTTTAAGACCTCTCAGTTCAGGTCTTCTCGGTTCACTCCGCCGCGTTTCTTGTCTTCTCCATAGATTGTACACCGCGGACTGACTGCCTTATATATAGCGGCGCGAGGCGGGAATAATTTCTTCTGGACCAATCAGGAGTATTCTGGATGCATCTCGGTTCCTAATGGACGGATCGGGAAAATTCTCGATGTTTCGGATATTATCCATTTTGTTTCTACATTCGTCGCCAAGTTTGTCGCCATGCCCTGGGACCTCTGACGTCACACCTAGGCACTATTTAATACAGATTACTGTAAATCTGTCTTCCTTACGATGACAGTATTAGCACGCAGGTTCGTAACAATATTATTCAAGTTTCCTTTTGATGAAGTATGTTTAATAATTGTTTTGAAATTAAATTTGAACGAATTAGAAATACCTTATTAATAGAACATGTGAAATTTCCGTTTGTGTTATTGAGTTGCTCTCATATTTCGTAAATTAAATCATATAAAATAATATTTATAGTTATATTTCATTGATTCTTAAATTTTTTTAATCCTAATATATTTTAATGGACTTAATACTTTAAATATGATGTGATGGCAGAATGTTTACTATCCTCTATTGTAATTTTGCTAGTGTAATAGAATTTTGAATGCAGCAGATGGTTTTACAAGTGTAAAGAATTATTTTGAAGAAGAGCCACTACATACAACTCAAGCCCTAGTTTTTATGGCACATGGAATTGTGAAAAGCTGGAAGTAGGTTTAATATTTTTAAAAAAATTATTGTTTAGTATATATTTGAAATGCACTTAAGTATCTTACTTTAATTTAAATGATACATTTTTAAAAGAATAACATCAAATCAAAATATATGACAAATCGTAAATGCTACTGACAACAAAAAATAAATTTATCTAAATTTTAGGTATTAAGTTATTTTTTCACTTCCCCATCTGAAGATTTTTCTTTGGAGAAACTGGTAAGACAAGCAATTGAAACATTACAGATATATGGATTGGAAGTAATTTCTATCATAAGTGATCAAGGTTAGGATTTACTAGTGTCTTTAGCACTCTTGTTTCTTTAATTAATTTATTTATAACATGATTACTCTTTTAGCTTTTTTTTTTCCAAACTATATTATTATAGGAAAAATACACATGTTAGTACTCTTTTATATCTTCCTGTTTTTGTGTTATTTCACTGCTGTCTTAGAATTATTGCAGGTCCTAATAATAGAGCATTGTTCAATGATTTGAAAGTTACTAAGATGCACCCTTCTTTTGGCACAATTCTAGAAATTTTTTAGCCATTTTTGAGTCTCCACATCTCATGAAATCAGTGCCAAACAGCTTAAAGAACCATGGGATATGTTCTGTTGACACTTTAGCTGGAATTGAACCTCGGACATGCTATGCTTCATGGAAACACACAGAAAAATTATACGAGTTGGATTCTAAAAGTGTAAGTGAAATAGTAATTTTATAATCTCTTTATAAATCAATAAAATAGGCTATATTTTGGATTTTATAGTAAATGCTCTTTTTTATATAGAAATTTTCTGCCTGTAAGAAGCTTACATTTGAAGCGTGTGGATTAAAAAAAAATGAATGTAAAACTGGCATCTCAGTTAGAGATAGTAATAATATAATACTTTTCTCTTACTATTATTTCCAGCATACCTGTTCTAAAACTTTCTACATAATCTACTTAAGCATATACTGATTAACCTACCATACTTATTATATTCAGTAAAAAATTTTAAAATGTCTGATCAAAATTTTCACTTTATATTCAATTTTATTTTTAAAGAATGATGGTTTATTTATAAGCTTAATGAATAGTAAATTCAAAGTTACCGTCTAGATTTATTTCTGCTTCTTTGATTCACATTCATTTAGAATTTCAACTTTTATTATATTGCTGCCTAATTCGCAATAATGTATCATATATTAAAGTTTTTTAATTAAAAAAACAAGTTGCCTGAATTAGTTTCTATAACATTTGTTTTATTTTTCTAGGTACTTAGTCACACTATTGCACATGCTTTGAATTTACATGTTGCGGTTAATAATATTGAGAGCAAAGGAATAGAAACGGAATTCTTTTGGATTATTGAATTTGTTAATTCAAGAGCATTGTATCATGAAAAGAAAGAATTATTTGTAAGAAAAAAGGACAGTTACCAATTCCATTCTGGAAAGGAATGATATAGAGTGGATTGCAACATGGCATCTTAGATCCAGGAAAAGCAATAGGATAATAATTATTGTGCCGTATAAAAACGATCTTTCATTAGAATTTTGGAATATTTATTCAATAAAGTCAAAATTATATAGATTTAATCATGATGCTTTTGGAATATTTTAAATAAATACATTTTCTTCTGTTAGATGGCATGGGGGCTTTTGAGACATTCTCAGATTATGATATGCTTATGAATTCAGACATACTATTCACAAAGTAATTATTACTAATTTTTCAAAACAGTCAACAAATAAAAACTGTTATGATGTTGCTTCTACTTTAATTGATTTTGCCTCTTTAAGCAATAAAGAAAATTCTGAAGACTTGGATGAAGGAAAGAAACAATATGATGGGGATAACTAAATGTAGTGGAAGAAAATGTTTTATCATACATATCAGATTTTTTTAGCAAAAAAGGTTTTGTCTTCCTATGAATTCAAAATATTAAATGCAGATAATTACTAGTAAAAGCTGAAAAAAAAATTAGATAATCATATTTTTTTGTATTTTAAAGAATACGATATGTTTAAATCAGGATAAAAATGACTAACTGAATGTTTATTACAATACTTTT